>JBBPFJ010000762.1:0-52174 GCA_037975025.1 Excoecaria agallocha | reverse complement strand
GTAGAAAAGATTCCATGTATCTTCAATCGTCCTCAAAATCCATTCTTTATATGAATGCATTAGAATATGTCTTTCAGACAAACTTCAAAATAAATAATAAACAAGTGTTTGGATTCTCCATCAGTACTGGGTTTTCTTTACCTAGTGTAGGATTACTTATCTCAAGAGGAAAGAGAATAGCCTGTAGATTTCTACAAATATGTGTTTAGGAAGTTATTTTTCTTAGATTTGGTTTTCTTTTTATTAGAATTGAAAGGACAATGTCTGCCTAGTATGTTTTTTTTCTTTCTTCTTTTCTTCATTTTTTCCATCTGTGGTACTGCTAAGGGTATCCTCTAATCCCTGATACATTCCATACTGTCTCATTTGCTCCCATTACCTTCCATAGTGTCAAGTTATAGGGATTTTAAATTCAAATCTCAGATGTTGGAGAAAGGCAATCTGCAAGTTTCAGGCTGTTATGGCCATTATCACACACAAAAACACATGCACACGCATAAGGACAAATTTAGGTGGCTTCCAACGGCTACAGAACATTCTCAACTCTCCAACACAATGCCCAAGCGACTTTCCTAACTGCTGCTTCTATTTAAAGCCTACTTTTGAACCAAACATTATAATACATTATCTTTCTTGCTCGGTCTTGACATTCTTCAATTTAATTCAATGGTTATTGATCAGTCTATTTCTTTTGCATCTCTGTCTATTTCTATCGCGATGTAATTATTACTAAGATTTGAAAAGCACTATATATGACCAAAGAAGCAACTAAATGCATATATTTTAAACTAAAATAATGCAAGAAGCAACACCTAAGACCACTAAATGCGTATATTTTAAACTAAAATAATGCAAGAAGAAAAACATATGACCATGCGGTCCTCATTTATAAATTTATAAAAGATATTAAACATAAGATTTCAGAAAAGTGGAGCAAAAAGAAAGAAAATAAGGAGAAGGTGCCAATATGATATCATATTCTGAACAAAATAAGGAGAAAAATCTCAAATTCAGCAATATATATATATATACACACACACACACACCCTTATTTTTATGTACAGTAAGACCATAGCTTTCAAACCAATGCAAAACATGTCCATGTTAAAGCATTTGATGCAATCATGCAATCAATTACCGATCACGTTGAATTTCTCACGCTGCTTCAGTTAGTGACGATCAAACTTCCATTTAAAAGCAAAAAGCCATACCATCTTCAACGAACTAAACATTTATAACCAGATAGAAGAATCCAATGGTAGGCAAACTATAAAGTATAAACTCTAGCCTACTGTTACATCACCAAAAGAAGGTTCTTAGAAAGTGAAAAAGAAAATAAAAGAATTTGTATAAGAAGCTTAAGCAATACACAACAAACAAAGAGAAAAAAAAGAACAAATACCATTTGTTGTTGGCTTGGCAATGATATATGGAGCTCCTGACTGTTCAAAAAACCATACCAATTGAATTCAAAACTTTCACATACATTGTTAGTTATAAAATTTTAAAAAAAAAATGGCAGAGAAAAAGCTATCACTCACAGAACCAGTACCGTCTTCATCCTCTTGAAGTGACTGCATAAGTGGCTTCCTGAAAACCTCTAACTGCTAGCATTTCATTAAATTCAATTAAAACAATTAGTAGGAAAATAATGGACCTTTTCAAGATCAGCGCGGGCGAGTTTATCAATGGCGTCGGAGAGGGAGGAGTCGAGAGACTGAATCTGATATTCAATATCGGCGATAAGGTTATCTTTATTGGAGAGTTGAGCATGAAGATTGGAGGATATTTTTCCTAGCTAATTTTGGTTCTCGCAATATAGTTCTTTTATTATATAATTAATAATAATTAATATTATTGGATGTAAAAAAAGTAATTTAGTTCAATTTAGCTAATTTAAATAATAGTAATTTAATTTATCTAAGTTTTACTAGAAAATAATATACTAGTTAAATTTATTAAATTAATTGGTGTAACTAAATGTAAATGAAATTTAAATATTGAGAATCAAAATCATATAAAAATAGCTAGGACATAATTCTAGCTAATTACCTAATTTTTACTTGAAAAACTATCCTGATGAAATTAATTAGATTAAATGCCTGCCCTATTAAATATAAATAAAGTATAAATATTAAAAATGAAAATCGTAAAACTAAAAATAGTTATATGCTAAATAACATTACTGTTGCTACTTTAGTAAAAATATATACCGTCGCTATTTAGTGAAAACTCAAATTTGCTACTGAAAATAATGAAATTTCTGGTAAGTAAATAAAAAAAATATTTAACAAGCTAATTAAATGCATATAAAATTACCACATGTATACTATAAATTAACATCCTTATTTAAGTCACGAAAAAATGGTTAAATATATAATATTAAATTTGTGAAAATAATCGAATTTCAATTAAAGGTAAGCAAACAAAAATTATCTAATGGTAAGAATTTTTAGTATTTTTCCGCGTGTTAAAACAAGATAGTTAGGGCTGTTCCAAATCCAACCCTACCCGAACAAGGAATTCAAGTAGGGTTATTAGGATCGGGTAGGGTTGTGGATTTTGAGGTTTTTCGGGGTTGGATTAGGTTAAACTCTCATTAACCCGACCCATCCGAACAACGTATTCTTTTCCTTCAAAACGCAGCGTTTTATTCATCGGCTGAATTCGAGTCAACCAAACCCGACCCGAACAATTTGAATTTCTTTTTTAATAATTTAAATTAAAAGAAAAAAGTTTTTTTTAATTCATAAAATAAATTCGGATTATTCGGACAAGATCCAAAATTTAACGGGTTATTCGGATAGAGGCTCGAATTATTCGTAGGGTAGCGTAGAGTTAGGATATATGGGGAATTTTGGGATTCATGTCGGATTGACCGGAACCCGACCGATGAGCACCCCTAAGGATAGTAATTTACAATGCTATAGGAATAATGAAATATGATTTTTACAAGACTAGGAGATAGGGTAAACAACCCATTTAAAGTTTTTAGGATGTGATCTTAAAAGAATAATTCATAGGGGTTATTGACCATTTTCGAAGGCTTTTTAATATTTGATTGTTAACAAAATAACTTTTAGGGCTTCTATTGTCCGTGTCCACGAGGTTTCCTTATGGTTGCAAGGTTATCACAAAGTCCTTTGAATTTATGAAGATATTCATCAAGAGTCATGTTTCCTTTTGTAAGAGACATGAGAGTATCAGTTAGGAGAATTTCCTTCTCCTTGGAGCTCGGTAAGAGCTTGTCCTCAACAGATTTTCAGACATAAAAGGCAATGGTTGTATCATCCAAGTCAAGCAGAACATCTTCAGCAACGGTTCCTAGTAATCATGTGGTCAAAAGGCCATCATTGTTGAGCCAAGTGCTGTAAGCTGAATTAATCACTTTTTTATCATCAGATTGAATCATTTTTGGTGGTTCATTATCATCTTCAAGATGATGCTGAACTCCAAGAATTCGAATTAATGGGTTTACTTGAGATTTCCATAGAAGAAAATTTGTTTGATTGAGTTTCAAGGTTACTAAGCTGGAACACTGATGAAAATTCTGTATTGTAAGAAGAGGTTCAGTAGTTAGAGAAGAATTGGCCATGGGATTGAAAATTTACTATCTCACTCTTTGTGTGTAAGGCTCTGATGCCATAAAGAGGATTCAAGTAAATCAAATCTCATTCCTTAAAAAAATGGAGGAGAATCCTCTCATATAAAAATATTACACACCAGAGTTTAAGAAGGAAAGAAAAAATAAAAGTAAAAATATTATGTGGTTGGTTACAAACGGTAACAAAAAATCTAGGCCACAAGAAAGGAAATAAAACAATTAGCTGTTAAGAGCTGTTAAGAGGTAAAATAAAAAGAATTAGTCGTTTAACATAAAACAGCTACACTACAAGAAAAAAGGCTTTCAAGGACGGGAAATTCGGTCCTTAAAAGTGCCAATCCGGTCCCTAAAACTTAATAAGGACAGGAAAAACCGGTCACTATCCCGTCCTTATAGGCTCCGCCGCTAATGATAATTAAGGACGAGATATATCTACCGGTCCTTAAAACTTTTAGTGACCGGATAAGAAACCGGTCCCTAAATAGTATTAAGGACCGGTTTTCCTGTCCTTAATAATGTAAGTCACGTGCTCATTAGAGTTAATAAGGACCAGATATATGGTCCACAAAAATATAATAACGACCGTAAAACCATTAGGGACCGGATAAAAACAGGTCCCAGTGAGTATTAAGGACCGGCTTTACCGTCCTTAATGTAAGTCACCTGATCATTACAATAAATATGGACCAGAAATCCGGTCCTTAAAAATGTAACAATATAAAATCTGAGTATCATAAATATTTTCAATTGAAAAGATAATAAATGAAAAATAATATTTAAAAACTATGTACCATATCAAATCTTAAATTCTTTAGAAGGATTACTTTGTTATCTCATCATTACATAGAGATTCAATCTAGACATGACATATTGCATATTTCTTCTAAAAAATTATATGATGGTTAAAAGGTAAAAATATGTTGAAAGAAGAAAGCAAACATATAACATCCAATCATCCTTAATTACCCTAAGTTTAAGTCATAGTGGCACAAGAATCAAATTTTAGAAGACTACCTGTTGATTATAATTATCTATCAATGATGAATTTTCTGTAGCCAACGACTCTACCAAAGCACGAGAAGCTTCAAGAGCTCTTTGCAATGAGAATTTTTCTTGTGTCAAGTCTTCAATATGCTGCATAACAGAACCAACAAAAATTTAAAACGAAATAACAACTATCCAAACTCAAATATGTAGCAGCAACAAGTGAGCATGAGGCAGTAATACATATAGTAATAAATACATATAGTAATACAAGCAGTAAGCTTCAAGAATAATGGATGGGCAAGGGAATATCAAGTGATGGATTGGCTTCTACAGAATGGAATATGGTAAAAAGAACAAGATTTCCACTGTAGTTCATGTCTCATAAATACATATAGTAATACAAGCAGTAAGCATATATAAATAATAGTAATTCAAGCAGTAAGCATATATAAATATAGTTGATCCACCACAGAGAAAAGAAGTGCCAAAATCAAAACTAAGTTCAGTCTAAAATAGCAAGTTGCACACAAAGATATTACAGCGCATATATCCAAGTAATAATTGGAGCAAAAAAAAAAAAAACCTATTAACTAACATTAAACAGATACAATCTCAAGTTCTATCATTGAAAATTGAGCTAGACGACCAGCCTGGTTTTTTCTTTATTTGTATGTTATCATAGTTGTTGACATGAATCTTCATGATTAGCATATTTCCAAAACAATATAAGATCCATTTATACTCAATATTTTAGAATTGAACCACGATAAGTACCCAATACAAGAAAAATAAATTTTTTTTCAACAAATAGCAGTAAGTCAGGCATAGTAGCACCAGGAAAAACAAAAACATTTCACTGATCAAAAGCCAACTGTGGCATGTAATGCCCTATACATCGATACTCTCAAATGTGAGAAAATTTATAAAACTAATGAACTAAGTAGTTAAAAAGAGGATAAATAAATGAAACTAAGAATTGCAAAAAATAGAAAAAAATTGAAATTTAAAAACAATTTTTTAGCACCTGCATAAACTTCATCACAGCAAAACTTGAGTAAATTTCAAATAGACATAATTTGGAAAAGAAAATTTAAACGTACCGAGTCATCAACCATGATTTCTTTATTTGTTTAAAGTTAAGAATGTCAAATTCCCAAATCCATGTGCATCTATGTCCTTTAACCTCCATAACTTTCATCATATAATCGCTAAAGCTTCTTAGATTAAGAAAAAAGCTCATGAAATAAAAATATCATATAAATATGTAGGAATGCAGCATACTTAGTAATAAAAATATCATATTAGTAATATTAATAACCTTAAACTTTCAAACTTATCTACCTGTTGCACATATTCTTCAATGTTGGTAGCCTCAGCAAGAAATACATCCTCAAATGTTATCTACAGAGAATTGAAGAGAAACAAAGTAACCAAAATTAAATTTGCAAATTTATGATTTTGAAACACAATTGCTTCAAAGAATAAACAATAAAAACCATCAGAGGAAAATAAATTAAGAATAGGGGATTAAAACATAGCAAACTACTCAGCTACCTAGATATTAAATGAAAATTATAATCAAAAGCAAGTTAAGCACAACTGCAGTTACAAATGTAGCATAAGTTGGTCTGATTAGTAAACAATGAACCTCTCATTCAGAAAGAAGATAAAATAGATTCAAAACTGCAGTACATTTTAACATTTGTACAAATAATAAATTAATGATTCTCATAAAGATGCTGGACAAAGAGTAGATAGAGAAAGAGAACCCAGCAAGTGTCATATAATAAATTAATGATTCTCATAAAGATGATGAAGGAAAGAAAACATCAAAAGGATGCTACACTCAAAACTAGCAATGAAACTAATTTAATAGTCCACTAGGAGAACTATAAAATTGGGGATCACAAGATTATAAATTTAAAATAAACGGACAGGAGGTATCGTCAAATCCACACAAATCATAAGTTTATTATAGAAGGGGGATAACACCATCAAGCTCACACATTCAGAAATTCCACAAATAATAAAATAACACTTACCCCTACTAGAAATCCAAGGAGTGGCAGAAGTGTTAAACCCAAGAAATCAAGAGAGAGTTCCTGAGGTGGGCGCTCTTTGCTTTTGGACCATATCTTGAATATGGTTCAATAGGTTGCAGGGGTGGATGTGGTGCTTACTCTGGTGCTTCTGGTAGGTCTAGATCAACATGACCAATGGCTTTCAAGAAAGATTTCTCCTGAAGAACACAAATTTGTATGGTTATAATTGGATTAGAACAATTGTAACATGGATGTCATATCTTTCGATCAACCAGTCCAAGAAAAACCTGCATAACAAAAAAATAAATTTCTCAACCAGTCTAAGAAATTGAATGTTAGCTTATTCAATTGATTGCAATACTAGTGTATTTCATGCCAAGAAATAAAACTCATTAAATGAGTTACGAGGTTTTGCATGCCAGACTTGCACAATCTAAAAACTTAAGAATCTCAAGTTTTTCTCATATTTGACTCTAGACCATTTCATGCTAAAAAATATTTGTTATTTTGTCTCTATGGTTCATTGAATCATACAAAATCATATGAGCATACTTGTTTATTAATCTGAATTTTTTTCATCTAAAATATCAAAAATTCAAAACTAAATAATAAACCTTGCAACTGTACCAACAAAATGTCTGCACTCTGCTCTCATTAGACAAGAACCATAATTTGGACTTCTCTTTGTGTAAAAGACCTGCATAATTTGTGAACCATTTTTTTCCATTATTTAGCCAGTTAATCAAACCATAACTACAACTGCAAAAACAACAACATAGTGTAATGGGATGCCTTTCCAAAGGTCATCATCTAGTAGTGTAATTCATACCTGCATTATTACCCAATCATTGCTTGGACAAATCTATATAAATATCATTTCAATGAATATCCTAGCAGCCTCAATTAGTTTTATCTAAATCAGCGAAAAAATCCCTAAAAAATAGCCCAAGAAGACAAAACCAAGCCTAAGAGCTAAAGCAGCAGTTACAGTGCCAGACAATAAAAAAACCAAATCTAAGCACCCAGTCTTGAGCCTATAACAGACACCAAAGATGAGTTAGACTAAGCAGATGCACCAGTAACAACCTTAGCAGAAACCTAAGTAGAAAAGAACAGAAAAAACCATCACCCCTATAAACCCCTAGTAAGAGAAGCCAAACCAGATTACCAAAAGCTTCAGCACCCATTCTGGCAAGTGAAAGGAGAGCAGCAAGCAAAACCAGAAGCAATGACAGCAAACTACAAAACCAAACTCAAAAAGCCAAAAAAATAACAAGTGCAAACAGATACCGATTCACTCTCAAAGGAATGGTCAACAAAGAACAAAGAAATCAACAACCAGCTGCTAGTCTGCAGATGAATCCTCTTAGCAGTAAAACAAACCAACTGAATAGCCAGCCAAAGAAAAGGAGACGCAAGAAAGAAAAACACTGCCCTAGATATGGGATAGAAGAAACTAGAGCAGGATCAGAAAAATAGACCTAATGAGATAGAGGAAGACAGTCGAAAAAAAGCCAAATAGAAACTAGAATGGCAGCAGATCACTTCTCATATTTCAATTAAAAATGAGATAACTTCCTTTTACATTCTTAAATATAACAAATAAGCATGTAATCTAACTTAATTTTAGGTAAATTTCCCAAATAAATGATAAGAAAATTAAGAAAATTTAATTCCTAATCCTCAATGTTACTGAAATTTTCTTAGCTTTTAGATCTAAAAATGGATATTGTTACCTCCTGGCTGCCGATCATGGAGGAGAAGACCAGTGAAGCTCCGGTGAGTGATCGCGTAAGGAAGGGCGATAAACTAGTTCATGCCAAGAAAGGGGCTGCTGGTGTCGACGTCGTGTGGAGAGGGAGGGAAAAGCCACTACGGGCAGCAGCTAATGGGCAAAATGGATAGCAAACAGAGGCTAGATGGTGGTGGCTGGAGAGAAGAAAAGAGATCAGGAAAATGGAGTGAAACCCATCTGTTAAGGCAGAGGAAGTTTTGTTAGGAATCAAAAAAACAATGCAAATAAATGAGCAAATGTGTTTCAATCTGGAGTAGCGCGGGTTTATCCCGCCTAATTTTTTTAGTTTTTAAGACCACAAGTTAATAGCTTTTAGGACTAGTTTTTAGTTCCTCACAAATAATACGGATTAAATTGAAAGCTAATGACCATATAAAAAACTGGTCCTTATTGGTATGTTTTTAAGGACCAGAAAATCAACTCATCCATAAACTGTGGTCTTTAATGAGCCTTTTTCTTGTAGTGCTAGCTGTTTAAGAAATAAGGCATAAACAGCTAGTTGTTTATGTGAAAAAGGCATTCAGCTAGCTGTTTAAGAAATTTGCCCTGTTTAAGGAAAAAAAGGCATTCGCAGATTCTTGTTCTGTTTCTTCACCTTTCACCATTTAAATTTCGGAATGCCACTTTTTACGTTCTGGAATGGATGTTCCAATATGTGGGATGGACATTAGAGCAGCGTTAGTTAGCTAGTTATGATCATTATTCTTGAAAATGCAAATCAAGTGTTATATAATGAAAAGTGCAGAGATTTTTTCTGTAATTTACCCTTAAGCATCTCTTCATATCAAATAGGACCTTGGATGAGTTGGAGAATTTAATAATTTGTGTCTGTCTCTATATATATATCTGTGTGTGTGTGGTAAAACATTCAGTAATTTCATGCATCTTACTGTGCTGATTACAGTAATCTGATGGGAAATGAATTTGAAGGAGAGCTGCCTGCTGAAATCTTTAACATATCAAGTCTAGAAGATTTGTAAGTACCGTTATGTCTTCTAATTTTAATACAAGGGGATAACTGCAGTATGGCCTCCAACATTTGTCACCTTTTTTAATTAGAACCATAATGTATTTTGTTGTCAATTGAACCTATAACATTTAAACTATTTTCAAAGTCAAAGTTCAGCCCGTTTTTCCTGTTTGATGCGGGGACGAAAATCTGAATTAGCGATTGAAAGGAATTTTGTTGCTGATTTTTGTTAATTTTTTTGTTACTTTTTAATATAGTTTTTATTTTAAAATTAATAAATTTACAGAATTTTGTAACTATCACTATAATTTATTATTATTATTATGTAATATAGTTTTCATTTTTCATTGTTATTAGCAGCAGCACTGCTCTTGCAACTACATTAAGGATTTTTATTTCATAAAAGATAAAGTGAAACTATATTTTTGCATTAATGGTTTGAATTATTGTTATTTCCATTGAGTTTTGAAAGGATTTATTATTATGATTATTGAAAATGATGAGGGTTTTTTTTTTCTCTAATTACTGATTGAAATAATATTACAAATATAGAAAATTGATATGGAAAATCCTAAGTTGAAATATTTATGGCTTATGAAAGCTAAAATAGGAATCTTTTTATTGAATGGATAGGAAATGTTATTTTTTTTTTTGTAAATATGTCTTTGAAAAATTTTACTATACTAAACTATACGAAATATAAATTTTACCAAAATAGTGAAATTTTAAAGAAAATTTATTCAAAATATTTTTGAAAGAATAATACTATAATAGACAAGGCAAATAGGGCATTAATAATAATAATAATATTGAAAATGAAAAATTATATTATATAATAATTATAAAATAAATAGTAATGATAGTTCTAAAATTTTGTAAAGTTATTTATTTTAAAATAAAAAATATATTTAATAAGTTAAATTTTTTAAGCCATGGAGGGTGGACATTGAAAATTGTTTAGATGTTATAGGTTACAAAATTCCTTATTGTTCTAATTGAAAAAAGGAATGAAATGTTGGGGTCACACTGTAGTTATCCCTAAAGGTAGCGTTTCTTAAATCTATCCAGATAAAAAGTTATAAAATAATATTGGGATACTTTTCGGATCAATTAATGGAATAATTAAAATAAGACTTAAAAGTATTCCAAAATTTTTTTTTCTAATTGTTTGTAAAAATTTTTGGAATGAATTAAAAATATATTTTTTAATTTTTTACTTGTTTCTTATCTGAAAAAATATACAAATGCATATCTTGATTCTATGTCAAGATATACGTATCTTGATTTTTGAAGATATAGACATTGCGTTTGTTAATTTTGGAAAGTTTAGGATTGAAAAAAATAGAATTATTCCAACTTTTCCAATATTTCCAAGTGTTTGTTAAAAGAAATAGATCCCACAAATTATATATATATAATTAATTAATTAATTTGTGAGATCTATTTTTTTAACAAACACTTGAAAATATCGAAAAAGTTGAAATAATTCTATTTTTTTCAATCCTAAACTTTCCAAAATTAACAAACGCTACCTTAATATGTAATTTTAATAATCAAAGTGAAGTTATATGAGTGACCTTAGAAACTCCTCCTTCAAGTTTCCTGACCATGCAAATATGACAAATATGACAAATTTAAAAACAATGTGAGTGGTCTGGTTTTTTTTTTGCTTCTGTTATTTTCCTTTTTTTATTTTTTTTAATGGTAATATTTAACGGTTTCAATGCTATTATAAATTATGACTTTTTGTTGTTTATTTATTTATGCATTTGTATTTCTACTTTTGAACTATAAAAGATTTTTTTCTCAAGTTATTACATTGTGACTTAGTTTCATGAGTTGTGCTTTAAACATGGAGATTTCAGCTAAAAGAGAAACAGACATTAAAATAAATAAATAAATAAATTTAACCACAACACCTGTTGGCCAGCTCGTTTGTAGACATCAAGGGCTCTGATAGCTTCGTGTCTTGGCATCTCGAAAAACTGCAAACGCACAAGTTTGATATCAAAATGGAAGACAGCCAAAGTAGCATTCCATAAAAACAAGGCAAGTTTTGCATGATGAACTATAAAACAAAATTACCTTATCGACAAGATTGATAATTCCATCATTAATAGCACAGTATATTTTAAATCTCTCTTTCAATACCTGAATGATTCATACATTATCACTAAATCATTTCTGATCATATAGAGGATGCATAAATTCAAACTCAATACATAATGTTTTCAATTTAAATACCCTAAACAGTTTCATTACTCTTCCCCTAGACCACTCTGGACTTGGCATCCTATTCATTACTAATGTTCCATGACAGATATGTACATCCATGACAGATAATCAAACCATTGGATGGTCAGCTTATAAGAAATTCAATTTCTGTCATTAGTTTTATATCAATCAGTTACCACATAAAAGGATTTAGTCCAAAAAGACATGGAACCAGTTCGCTATGGCCGCTTTCAACCATACGGTGGCTATAGACGGAGGGATGTTCACGAGGAACGGGATCAAAATGAATTTCGTTTGAGAGTAGACATACCTTATTTTGATGGGAGTTTGAATATAGAGGAATTTCTTGATTGGCTTGCTGAAATCGACAGGTTCTTTGACTACATGGATGTTCCTGCCGAGAAGCGAGTCAGGATGGTTGCTTGTCGACTAAAGAAAGGAGCCTCCGCCTGGTGGGAGAGAGTGCAGAGTAAGAGAGAAAGAGAAGGACGGGGTCCTGTCCGGACATGGTTTAGAATGAAATACTTGTTGAGGAGTGAATTTTTGCCATCGGATTATGAACAGATTTTGTTCCAGCAATATCAACGATGCCAGCAAGGTAATAGGACTGTGCAAGAATACACAGCTGAGTTTATGAGGCTATCTGAGAGAAATGATTTAGTGGAGTCTGAAGTTCAACAAGTGGCAAGATTTCTAGAGGGTTTGAGACCAGCGTTGAGGGACAGAATTGGCGTGCAGGTGGTATGTACTCTATCTGAGGCCAAAAACATGGCTATGAAAGCTGAATTGATGCAGCAGGAGAGGAGCAAGAGAACTTTTGACAACAACAGATCGGCAGGTCCCAGTGACAGATTCAAAATGATACAAGAGATTAACTCACGAACTGGAAGCACCCATTTCACCAATGACAGGCATGCTGAAGATAGGACGGGAGACAAGCGTGCGGTGGTTGATGGAAAAAATAAAGAAATACAGAAAGCCGACAATCCATATGCGAGGCCGAATGCAGGAAAATATTTCAGATGTCGACAACCGGGCCACCGCTACAATGACTGTCCCCAGCGAGGAGCACTGAACTTGGTGGAGCGAGAGGAGGAAGACGACGGGATTTGTTGTGAAGCTGATGGAGAAAAGACTGAGGATTATGATGAATTGGCAGAGGAGGGTCAAAACTTCGTGATCAGGCGTATGATGCTCACACCCAGGCAGAAAGAAATGACCCAACACCATCAGCTATTTCGAACTAGGTGCACAATTAAAAACAGAATTTTTGGTTTTATTATTGATAGTGGTAGCTGTGAAAATATTATTGGGAGAGATGTGGCTAGGAAGCTGGAACTTCCAGTGGAAAAACACCCTCAACCATACACTTTAGGGTGGATAAAAACAGGAGCTGAAAGAGTAGATGTAACCGAGAGGTGTAGGGTTCCTTTTTCCATTGGAAAATACAACGATGTGGTATACTGCGATGTGGTGGATATGGATGTATGTCAGCTACTATTTGGTAGACCGTGGCAATATGATGTCGATGCACAACATTCAGGAAAGAGTAATGTATACCGATTGAAGAAGGATGGGGTTAACTTTACACTGCTGCCATTATCCAGCAAATTAAGGGACCAAGAAAAGGGGCAATCATTCTTGACTGTCTCACAGCGATTTGGGAACGAAATGCAGGAGACAAGGCAGGTTCACCTGATGATTGTTAGGTAAGTTTTGCATGCTGAAACAGATACACGGGTGCAGGAGTTTCCAAGTGCCATATGATGGAATATGACATGGTATGATAATCATGATAGCACAGCGGAAAAACAAAAATTTTATCATGCATACCATACATATCCAAAACTAGGAACGAAAACATGCAATTTTAGAGTTTTGAAACTTACAACTTTAGATGCACTTCAAGACTTGATTTTGATGATGACCAGCAACTAAGATGAATTTATTTACCTTAGATCTTCACCACCAATGCCAAAGGAACAGCCTTTATGCCACTCCTCTCTATGTTCACACACACTTGCAAAGATAGCTTAAAATCGAGAGTGCTAGCTCTATATTTGTGTATTAGGCAATCGAATTGTTTGAAAAACACAAGAACTCATCTTGTTCTTTCTTCTTTGGTTTTCTATGTTAGTCACCTTCCATGAGAGAATTAAGAGCAAAAGGAATCTCTACAAATCCCACTAATCCTCTCATGGCCAAAAGAGAGAAGAAGAATAAAAGTGGCACCCACCATTATTCCTTTAATTCATTTAATATATATCACTTACTTTAGTCATGTGTGAGTGCCTTAAATTAGGTAGCAATTTCAGCCACTAACACTTAATAATTAAGAGATATATATTTTAATTTAAATTCTATTAGAATTTAAATTCAAATGGCATCATTTAGCTAATCAAAACAAACTTACTTAACTAAGGTAATTAGTTGCCAAATTTAACTAGGATTCCTAGTTTAAACTTTGGTTACTTTAATTCCCTCTCAAGTATTATATTTTGATTAAATATAATTTAGGATTTAATACTCAATTAACTTAATTATACATAGATAATTAATCAATTGAAATTAAACCTAACACATGCCAGTAAATTTCTCTCGTGACCAATTGTTAACAGTAAAAATCTGTTCACCCATTGCATGCATTAATTTGACTTCAAATAAAAGTCCAAATTAATTTCCAATACAATTTTAAGCCCAGTGCTTTATGTGCGATCCTATAGGTCCATTTAATATTGGCAATGAATTAATAAAAATTAATTCAAAGGCTATATATATTCTCTAGCAAGATATTATAGCATTCCAAATTAAACGAAAATGCAAATGGCATTTAGTGACCTAATGCAATTTTGCATAGTCCCTTACCCATAAATATCAGAATTAATATAAGGCATGGAGCCAGTCATCCTTATATATATTAATTCCTTTCTTGATATTCCAGTGACACTGAACTCTCAGATAAATAATGATTACTCATTATTTCATCTCGGTATGGCCATACACTTCTCAGTTCACTGATCAAGTGGCCGATGATATTTTCTCTCATATCGAGAGGGGTAATCCCTTCACTTCTCTCATGCTCTCTAACATGAATCAATGCATACCCAATCATACCCGTACTTGTCACTCTGTTACGAGCACGTTAGGTGTATGTCAAAGTACACAGTAATTCATAAAGAGTTTCATAGAGATTTCAGGTCTAAGAACTCCGATACAAAACTTGCATATGAGAAACACTTATGACTTGTACCATGTAGTGTTCTCATGAGCGGATCGAATCCAGATACCATGTTCCTTAACATGTATCTATGATCTCTGATTGACACTCTTGTCCTAATGATCCGTAAGACAGGACTCATAGCATCAGAGAGAGCATACTAGTCTTAATTCATTTGTTATTCCCATAACAATGACTGACTAGGGATATTTAGAATGAAGTCTCATTTGTTTCAAGGTCTTACAATCCATGTGCCTCACACATGATAACTTAAACCGAAACGACACTCTTGGATAGTTTTATCAATTGATATGCACAGGAATACAATAGATAAAACAAATGCCTCATTATATTAATTTCAAGTGTTTCGTTACAATGCATTGGGGCTAGGGCTTACACTAACAATCTCCCACTAGCACTAGTCCCAATTGGGCATAGCCCTAAGACCGAACGCTCTCAAATGAGCTTCGTGCAGATTTGGACGTAACTATTTCGTCAAAGGATCTGCTACATTGTCTTCACTTGCTATCTTGCTAACCTTGACGTCCCCACGATCAATGATTTCTCTGATCAAGTGGTACCTCCTGAGTATGTGTTTGGATTTCTGGTGTGACCGGGGCTCCTTTGCCTGTGCGATGGCCCCGTTGTTGTCACAGAAAATTTCTAATGGATCTAGGATGCTTGGGACCACTCCTAATCCCGTAATGAAATTTTTAATCCAAACAGCCTCTTTTGCAGCCTCACTTGCTGCAATATACTCAGATTCTGTAGTTGAGTCGGCAACGGTTTCTTGCTTTGAGCTTCTCCAGCTGACAGTACCACCGTTCAAAACAAAAACAAACCCAGATTGCGATCTAGAATCCTGAGTGCTGGTCTGAAAAGCAGCATCGGCATAACCTTGTATGACGAGCTCTTCTTGACCACCATACACCAAGAAGTGATCCTTTGTCCTTCGCAGGTACTTAAGGATCCCTTTTACAGCAGACCAGTGCTTCTCACCAGGGTCTTGCTGAAACCTACTGGTTATACTCAGTGCATGAGCAACATCCAACCTAGTACATAACATAGCGTACATGATAGATCCAATAGCAGATGCATATGGGATTCTACTCATGTTGTCCCTTTCCTCTTTGGTTTTAGGGCACTGTTCTTTAGTCAAAGGAACTCCCAAAGCCAAAGATATGTACCCTTTCTTTGAGTCTCCCATACTAAAACGCTTTAGTACTTTGTCTATGTACTTTTCTTGACTTAGTCCCAAAAGCCGATTCGATCTATCTCTATAGATTCGAATACCAAGTATTGTCTCGGCTTCACCTAAGTCTTTCATTGAGAAACATTTTCCCAACCATTGCTTAATCTTTTGCAATGTTGGAATGTCATTTCCAATGAGAAGGATGTCGTCCACATATAGGACTAGAAACACTACTATGCTCCCACTAACCTTCTTGTACACACAAGGCTCATCTTCGTTCTTGATGAAGTCAAAATCTTTGACTGCTTCATCAAAACGAAGATTCCAACTTCGGGATGCTTGCTTTAATCCATAAATGGATTTTTGAAGCTTGCAAACCTTCTTAGGATGCTTGGGATTGACAAAACCTTCAGGCTGTGTCATATACACATCCTCAAGTAAATTTCCGTTGAGGAAAGCAGTTTTGACATCCATTTGCCATATCTCATAATCATGATATGCAGCTATGGCAAGCAAGATCCTAATGGACTTGAGCATGACTACAGGCGAAAAGGTCTCGTCATAGTCTATACCATGAGTTTGTCGAAAACCTTTTGCTACTAGTCTACCTTTGTAGGTCTTATCAGCTTTTAGTTTGAATAACCACTTGCATTCAATTACCTTAGCACCTTCCGGTGGATCAACCAAGGTCCAAACCTGGTTATCGTACATTGATTGCATCTCGAATTTCATGGCTTCAAGCCAATTATCCGAGTCTGGGCTTTCAATAGCTTCTCGGTAGGTAGTAGGATCCTCACGATCTACTAACTCAATAGTGTCACTGTCAGTGATTAGAAATCCATATCTCTCAATCTCCTGACGTACCCTACCAGACCTTCTAGGTACTTGTGTAATGGGATCTTGTTCCACAACTTGTTGTGAACTTGATCCCACTTCCAACTCATCCTCTATAGGAGCTTGTGGCACTTGAATTTCTCCAAGTTCTACTTTACTCCCACTGTCTTTCTTGAGAAGGAACTCCTTTTCCAAGAAAACAGCCTTGCGAGCAACAAATACTTTGTTCTCGGCTTTTGAGTAAAAGTAGTATCCCTTTGTTTCTTTGGGACAACCCACAAACAAGCAGACAGTCGATTTGGACTCTAGTTTGTCAGATGTTAATTTCTTAACATGTGCTTCACAGCCCCAAATCTTGAGAAAAGACATATTGGGTTCTTTCCCAGTCCATACCTCGTATGGTGTCTTCTCAACTGCTTTAGTTGGAGTACGGTTCAATAGAAATGCAGCAGTTTCTAATGCATAACCCCAAAAAGAGATAGGAAGATTAGCTTGACTCATCATAGATCGAACCATGTCCAACAGAGTTCGATTTCTCCTTTCGGACACACCATTCCATTGCGGTGTTCCAGGAGGAGTGAGCTGTGAAATAATTCCACACTCTTTTAGATGATCATCAAACTCTTGGCTTAAGTATTCGCCACCTCGATCTGATCGAATGGCTTTTATACTTTTTCCAAGTTGGTTTTCTACTTCGTTCTTAAACTCTTTGAATTTCTCAAAAGTTTCAGACTTGTACTTCATTAGATAGACATAGCCATATCTACTGAAGTCGTCTGTGAAAGTCACGAAGTAGCTAAAACCACTTCTAGCTTGTGTACTTAATGGTCCACATACATCGGTATGTATTAGTTCCAATAAGCCATTAGTCCTTTCACCTTTCTTGTTAAAAGGACTCTTTGTCATTTTTCCATACAAACATGGCTCGCATGTGTCATAAGATTCTAAGTCAAATGACCCAAGCACTCCAGTTTTGTGGAGTCTTGAAATGCGTTTTTCGTTTGCATGTCCTAAACGACAATGCCAGAAGTAAGTAGGGTTTAATTCGTTTGATTTAACCCTCTTTGTATTAATGTTGTATATAGACTCTTTGTTTTGTAAATCAAGGATATAAAGGCCATTTTGCAACATGGCATTGCCATAAGAAATGCCTTCGCGACGAATATGAGCATTGCCCTTTTTAATAACAAAATCAAATTCATCATTATCCAAACATGAAACTGAAATAATGTTTCTGCTCATAGCAGGCACATAATAACAATTATTTAAAACAATACAAAGTCCGGAAGGTAAAGTGAGGTGATAGTCGCCTATCTCCATGGCAGCAACTCGTGCTCCATTCCCCACACGGAGGTCCACTTCATTCTTCCCAAGTAACCGCCTATTTCTTAACCCTTGCACATTTGAACAAATGTGAGAACCACAACCGGTATCCAATACCCAAGTGGTAGAAATAGAAAGGTTAATTTCAACAACAAAAATACCAGAACTGGACGCCTTGGCTCCATTCTTCTTTTGTTCTTCCTTGAAGAGAGCGCAATTCTTCCTCCAATGCCCTATCTTGTTGCAATGGAAGCAAGTGCTCTCACTCTCTTTGAGCTTTGGTGCCTTGGGCTTGGATTGGGCTTGAGGTGCACTCCCAACTGTCTTGGGTTTTCCCTTTCCTTTTCCCTTTCCCTTAGCAGGTCCCTTCTTAATTCCCTTTTGAACCATTAGCACGGGATTGGTCTTTCGAATGTTCTCTTCAGCATTCTTAAGCATCCCATGAAGCTCAGTGACTGACTTGTTCATAGCATGCATGTTATAATTCATCACAAATGGATCATAAGCAGCAGGCAATGATCCTAAGATCAAGTCAGTGGCCAATTCCTTTGGCAATTGTACCTCAAGCTTCTCAAGAGTATCAAGATACCCTTTCATCTTGAGTACATGGGTACTAACAGGAGTACCCTCAGCCATCTTACAAGAAATCAAAGCCTTTGTTGTCACGAACCTCTCGTGACGAGCTTGTTCTTGGAACATCTCCTTGAGGTGCACCATGATCGCATAGGCCTCTTGGTCCATAAATTGCTTTTGCAATTCAGGCACCATAGTGGCTAGCATCAAACAGGTCACATCATTAGAGTCACTCTTCTTGGTCTCAAAAGTTTCCTTTTGAACCGCAGAGGCGTTCCTTCCTGGTTCTTCAGGCAAGGGTGCATCCAAAACATACGACTTCTTCTCTTGCTTAAGAACTATTCTTAAGTCTCGAGACCAGTCTATGAAATTGGTGCCATTTAATTTGTCCTTTTCAAGGACCGATCGCAATGAGAAATTGTTATTTGAAGATGCCATTTTCAATCTACAATGAAATTTAGCAAGATTAAATGAGGTCTTATTTATGATCCCACAAACCGAATTAATATCCCTTTAAATAATTCGCGTTAGTGATTTAATGTGGGCCAAGATCCACTTTTCACAACAACTTATTAGTCAAGCTGAGCCTGTACACCTAATAAGTTAAGTTACTTAGGTAGGAAAAACTCCAATCATGTCTCGTACATGACTCTTGGATCAAATGGGCTAACATCAAACAATGTTATAGCACAAACCCATTTATAAGTTGCCTAGGTCCGAGCATCCCATTCCATGTTAAGTCCAACCTACATTCACAACCCATGCCTCACAAAGATAATCGGGCGCATCTAGGACTCCTAGTCTACGTGACCGATGATCGATGCCTTGACATGTTTCGAATTAGGAAGGCAACTTTGTGACTTACTATTTTTAGGGATTCATTTTATTACGGCTTACATGGCATACGCTTTGTCATCCATACATAGCATGCATATATATATAATTGCATAAAGTAAAGCGTGACAAACATGGGCCCAAAAACCTACAACTAAGATTCTATACTATTACATAAGAATCTTCGAGTTGGGCTTCTCCACTTCGGTGGGCTTCGTCTTGATTTACAAAGTCTTCAAATAAATTCTATTCTAAGAAATAAATGAAACTTTTACAATAAAATATAATGGCACGCAGGCCATATTTAATTACAAAAACCCAGGGCCCATGAATGCACCATGCATATCCATTCATCACACCAAACAAGCAAATAAATATACATAGCATTCATGGATCAGACAAAGTCCAATTTTAATCAATTTAGCCAAGCCCATTAATGGAAATTGTGTACTTGAACCTTTAAGAGAAGACCCCATGATGGTCCTGGGCCGAAGCTCAATGGACTAAATCCTCTTATTGAATAAGTTCTCTTAAAAGCCCAAAACACAAACTAGTTAGATTTGTGCCATAAATCAACTCTAGTATAATTTCCAATTTTGCCATTTTTAATTTTATGTCATACAGCCCATAAACATTAAAAATACATATAATATGTGCTAACATGAATTAAAAATAAAATCATGAAGAACACATATAATAATACACGGCATTCATGCAAAACAAACAAACAACAAAAACTAGTTGTTTAATGCTTATGTAATGCCATGAAATGCACAAACATTTAAATCAATTTTATGAGTCATTTAAAAACTAAATAAGTCCATAAACATTGATTTAATATTCTGTACCATTTAAATCTAAATGTGTTTTTTACCATTTTAATCAAAACAAAGCAAACAATGTTGATTAAACATGTAACAAACACAAACTAGTCATTGTTTTAAGTGATTTTAAAATTAATCAATTAAATTGTCATGGACCAGAATTAAAACCAAATTTAAAATATGTCCAGACCTGATATTTAATCTTTAAAAATCACTTACAAACATGCCAAAATCAATTTTACATTTAATTTTGAAAACTAGTTGTTAAACTAGCAATTTACATGCCAACTAGCACCTAGTTTCATAATTAACATGTACCATCAGGTATAAATAATTAAATCCGACCATTACCAGCCCTAATAACATCTTAGGACAGTATATTAACATGTCATATTAATTATAATACCTATCTAATCAATTAAAATCGTTTTTACACCAAAACAATGCAAAAAACTCAAAACAGAAAATTTCAGATTTGCATGTTTTCAAAATAACGATTTTTAATTAATTTTTTCATGCATCTAAAGCACTAAAATAAGCATGTCTAGGCTCTGATACCACTGATGGAATATGACATGGTATGATAATCATGATAGCACAGCGGAAAAACAAAAATTTTATCATGCATACCATACATATCCAAAACTAGGAACGAAAACATGCAATTTTAGAGTTTTGAAACTTACAACTTTAGATGCACTTCAAGACTTGATTTTGATGATGACCAGCAACTAAGATGAATTTATTTACCTTAGATCTTCACCACCAATGCCAAAGGAACAGCCTTTATGCCACTCCTCTCTATGTTCACACACACTTGCAAAGATAGCTTAAAATCGAGAGTGCTAGCTCTATATTTGTGTATTAGGCAATCGAATTGTTTGAAAAACACAAGAACTCATCTTGTTCTTTCTTCTTTGGTTTTCTATGTTAGTCACCTTCCATGAGAGAATTAAGAGCAAAAGGAATCTCTACAAATCCCACTAATCCTCTCATGGCCAAAAGAGAGAAGAAGAATAAAAGTGGCACCCACCATTATTCCTTTAATTCATTTAATATATATCACTTACTTTAGTCATGTGTGAGTGCCTTAAATTAGGTAGCAATTTCAGCCACTAACACTTAATAATTAAGAGATATATATTTTAATTTAAATTCTATTAGAATTTAAATTCAAATGGCATCATTTAGCTAATCAAAACAAACTTACTTAACTAAGGTAATTAGTTGCCAAATTTAACTAGGATTCCTAGTTTAAACTTTGGTTACTTTAATTCCCTCTCAAGTATTATATTTTGATTAAATATAATTTAGGATTTAATACTCAATTAACTTAATTATACATAGATAATTAATCAATTGAAATTAAACCTAACACATGCCAGTAAATTTCTCTCGTGACCAATTGTTAACAGTAAAAATCTGTTCACCCATTGCATGCATTAATTTGACTTCAAATAAAAGTCCAAATTAATTTCCAATACAATTTTAAGCCCAGTGCTTTATGTGCGATCCTATAGGTCCATTTAATATTGGCAATGAATTAATAAAAATTAATTCAAAGGCTATATATATTCTCTAGCAAGATATTATAGCATTCCAAATTAAACGAAAATGCAAATGGCATTTAGTGACCTAATGCAATTTTGCATAGTCCCTTACCCATAAATATCAGAATTAATATAAGGCATGGAGCCAGTCATCCTTATATATATTAATTCCTTTCTTGATATTCCAGTGACACTGAACTCTCAGATAAATAATGATTACTCATTATTTCATCTCGGTATGGCCATACACTTCTCAGTTCACTGATCAAGTGGCCGATGATATTTTCTCTCATATCGAGAGGGGTAATCCCTTCACTTCTCTCATGCTCTCTAACATGAATCAATGCATACCCAATCATACCCGTACTTGTCACTCTGTTACGAGCACGTTAGGTGTATGTCAAAGTACACAGTAATTCATAAAGAGTTTCATAGAGATTTCAGGTCTAAGAACTCCGATACAAAACTTGCATATGAGAAACACTTATGACTTGTACCATGTAGTGTTCTCATGAGCGGATCGAATCCAGATACCATGTTCCTTAACATGTATCTATGATCTCTGATTGACACTCTTGTCCTAATGATCCGTAAGACAGGACTCATAGCATCAGAGAGAGCATACTAGTCTTAATTCATTTGTTATTCCCATAACAATGACTGACTAGGGATATTTAGAATGAAGTCTCATTTGTTTCAAGGTCTTACAATCCATGTGCCTCACACATGATAACTTAAACCGAAACGACACTCTTGGATAGTTTTATCAATTGATATGCACAGGAATACAATAGATAAAACAAATGCCTCATTATATTAATTTCAAGTGTTTCGTTACAATGCATTGGGGCTAGGGCTTACACTAACACCATACACCCGCTGCTTCAAGAGTTCAAAGAAGTTATGCAAGAAGAGATTCCTTCGGGTTTACCTCCTATGAGGGATGTACAACATCACATTGATTTGGTTCCAGGAGCTAGTCTTCCTAATCTACCCCATTATCGAATGAACCCGAAACAAAGCGACATCCTGAGGGAGAAGATTAAAGAGTTAATTAGGAAGGGCCACATACGTGAGAGCATGAGCCCATGTGCAATCCCCGCATTACTCACGCCCAAAAAGGATGGAAGTTGGCACATGTGTGTGGACAGTAGGGCCATTAACCGGATCACGGTGGGATACAAGTTCCCCATTCCAAGGTTAGATGATATGCTGGAGTACCTCAGCGGTGCTAAGTGGTTTACAAAACTTGATTTAAAGAATGGATACCATCAAATTTGAATTCGAGCTGGAGATGAATGGAAGACTGCTTTTAAAACCAATGAGGGCTTGTTTGAGTGGTTGGTTATGCCCTTTGGCCTCTCCAATGCTCCTAGTACATTTATGCACTTGATGAATTAGGTACTTAAGCCTTTTATCGGAAAATTTGTGGTAGTGTACTTTGATGATATTCTGATTTACAGTCACTCTGAAGAGGAACATTTGTCACATTTGCGGGAAATCCTCACAGTCTTGCAAACCAACAAGCTCTATATCAACCTCAAGAAATATAGTTTCATGACATCAAAGCTACTATTCTTGGGGTATGTAATTTCAGCTGAAGGAATTATGGTGGATGAGGCGAAAATTCAAGCAATTCGGGATTGGCCTACACCAACTAATGTCTCAGAATTTCATAGTTTCCATGGGTTGGCCACGTTTTATAGAAGGTTTATAAGGAATTTCAGCACTATTGCAGCCCCTATGACGGAGTGTTTGAAGAAAGGGAAGTTTGTATGGACGAAAGAGGCTGCCAATAGTTTTGAAAATTTGAAGGACAGGCTGTGTTCAGCTCCGGTATTGATACTACCCCGATTTTGACAAGCTGTTTGAGGTTGAATGCGATGCTAGTGGGGTAGGCGTGGGGGCTGTACTGTCTCAAGAGAAGCGGCCAGTAGCCTTTTTCAGTGAGAAATTGAGTGATCATAGGAGGACGTGGAGCACCTACGACAAAGAATTTTATTCAGTTGTCAGGGCACTTAAAACATGGGAGCATTACTTGATTGGGAAGGATTTTGTGTTGTACTCGGACCATGAATCTCTAAAATATTTGAATAGCCAGAAGCGAATCAGTAATGACATGCATGCTCGATGGGTTCAGTTCCTGAGCAGGTTCCCGTTCATCTTGAGGCACAAGTCGGGAGCGCAGAATCGAGTTGCGGATGCATTAAGTAGGCGGGGTTCGCTATTGCTCACTTTGAGCAATAAGATTGTAGGTTTTGAACACCTCAAAGACGACTATGCTCAAGATGTTGATTTTGGTGGCATTTGGGCCAAAGTCTCCAAGGGAATTCCTTGTGAATTATTTTATGTCCATGAAGGGTTTTTGATGCATGAAAACCAACTATGTTTGCCTAGAACCTTATTAAGAGAGAAAGTCACAAGGGATTTGCATGGTGGGGGTCTTGCTGGGCACTTGGGGAGTGACAAAACTGTGGCCGCAGTTCATGCGAGTTTTTTTTTTGCCACATTTGCGGAGAGATGTCTCTAGATTTGTTGAGAGGTGCCTCATCTGCCAACGAGCCAAGGGACAATCCAAGAACAGTGGTTTATACATGCCTCTTCCAGTACTAGAGAACATTTGGGAGGACCTTTCGATGGACTTTGTCTTGGGACTGCCAAGGACACAAAGGGGCTCCGATTCAGTTTTTGTTGTCGTTGATTGGTTCTCCAAAATGGCTCATTTTATTCCCTGCAAGAAGACTTCTGATGCTGTTGTGGTGGCCAGGTTATTCTTCAAGGAAGTGGTACGACTCCATGGCGTTCCCAAGACCATCACATCTGACCGAGATAGCAAGTTCGTAGGACACTTCTGGCGCACCTTATGGAAGATATTTGACTCTTCTTTGAATTTCAGTAGTACAGCTCACCCCCAAACGGATGGGCAAACCGAAGCAGTCAACAAGACATTGGGAAATTTGATTCGAAGCATCTGTGGGGATAAGCCAAAACTTTGGGACATTGCTTTGTCTCAAGCAGAATTTGCCTATAATAATGCTGTCCACAGTGCCACGGGAAGAACTCCATTTTCCATTGTGTACACAAGCCACCACAACATGCTTTAGATCTACTCAACTTGCCAAAGGAGGTGCCAAGCAATGTTAAAGCCAAGCAGTTGGCTGAGCAGGTTGTGGATGTCCATATGGAAGTCCAACAAAAGTTAGAGGAGGCGAACCAGAAATATAAGCGAGCTACTGATCGACATCGGCGTCAAGAAGTGTTCAACGTTGGCGATCAAGTTATGGTGTTCCTTCGCAAAGAGAGATTTCCTGTAGGGACTTACAACAAGTTACAACCGAAGAAATATGGGCCATTTCTAATTCAAAAGAAGATCAATGATAACGCCTATGTGGTGGAGTTGCCGAGTTCTATGGGAATTTCCAAGACCTTTAATGTGGCAGATATCTACAGATTCCATCCTGCCGATGCCCCTATGTACCCATAACACTCGAGGTCGAGTTTTCACAAGTGGAGGAGACTGATGCGGACATGAGTTGGGAAATTTTACTTGTGCACTAAAACAGCTAGCTGTTTTAGTGCAGTTCCTGAATGTCAATTTTTTTGGCTGGCTGTTTTCTAGTTAGGCACAAACGCAGGAATTACTTAGGCCAGGGTCAAAAGCGGTTATTTTTGGTATGTTTTATTTTAGGAAGTGTTTTATTATTGCAGTATTCTATTTTAGGTAGAACTCCCATGATTTACGTTATTTTTGTTTTCCTTTATATGCTTGTTTTCGTTTCCAAATGTAAGATCAGACTTTGATTTGAATTCAATTACTACAATTCTCTTTGGAGAGTATTTCCGTTGCGTCAGTAAGAGCGGCTGAGAGAAAAATATCGATTAGGGCTTTGATTGAATGAGGGACCACAAAAATTGTGGGATTTTTTATCCTAAATTATTTTATTAATATTAAATATAAAAAAATTTTGATAAAAATAATACCAAACCAAATTACGACGAAAAGAAACGGTAGCAAAAACTACGACTTCAGGTGCCTTAAATTTCGGTCACTATTTCCGTCGCTAAATACGGTGGCAAAATATTCCCACATTTGTTTACTGACAGAATAAAAAATCATCTTAACATCTGACAGTAAATCTTCAAAGGTGCTTATATTACCGACGGAAATTCCATCGCTACAGAAGTTAAATGATAAATTTCATTACCGACGGACCAACCGTTGCTAACAAATGACAGCAACATTTCCCGCCAAATGTACCAATAAATTTTTAATTATGTCGGTAAAAATATCATCGTTTAATAAATTCATTTTTTTTTATCTACGCATTATCAAATTTGTTTGTAATCCGTTCGGTAATATCTTAATTTTATCTATGGAATTTAATACGTTGGTAAAAATCGTTGCTAAAATCTTTCCCATTCTTCTTACTTTCCCATCTGAGAAAGAAAAGCTTAAGATGTTAGAGGGGGATCTTGATTGGTTATCCAAATGGTTTGATGTTGTCAAACCATAGGAACCAAAGGTCATATGCATGAAGAGATTTGTATGGATTCGTTGCGAAGGTGTGCCCCTACATGCATGGAATGCTGAATTTTTTAGCTTATTGGCAATCATTAATGGTGATTTTGTCAGCCTAGATGAAAACACCAGAAGCAAAGTCAGGTTTGATGTAGCAAGAATCCTAATCTCTACTTCCTCGTCAAATTGCATGAACTCAACTGTCAAAGTTAGGATTAAAGATGAAATTTTTCCAATTCGGTTGGTGAAGGAACCATGTATCTTTTTCCCCAGTTTTGATCAAGTAAAAACGAAGTCCCCTTCTAGTGCAAAATCATCGGAATCATCACCGGAATCTCCTTCAAAACTATCTCCGGACGGCTCCTTTTCAAATTTTGGAGAGATACCACCACCAAGCTGAAAGATGGTAACCCAAAGAGATACCACCACCAAGCTGAAAGATGGTAACCAAGTTAATGCATAACTCATTACCACTTTGTTTAAGTATATTTTTATAATATAATATATCTTTTTACAAATTAAAATTAATTTTTTTATTTCAACATTTTTAATGGGTAAGCCTGGTGTAATCCAAACCCACACTAGGCCCTTTATTCATTTGGGATAGGCTTGGACAGTTAAATAAATTCCACAACCCGTTAGATTCGGCCTAGACCCATCCCAAATTCGAAGATAAACAAGTATACTGGTGCTTAGAAACAAGTTCTTTCATTCTAGGCATTCAAAATACAACTTTAGCATACGTGTTATTCTTTAATTAAGAGTGAAAAAAGAGAACGGGTAGTTACGTAGGATGGAGTATAGTTTTAGTGGATGTCTGCATCAGACTACATCAGCTGATCTAAAAATCGCAAATTTGCACTAATAGACTCCTCCTGAATCATGTAAACAAGTTCTTACAATAATAAAACCCCAACCTAAGCCATATTTTGTTTAAAATTCAGACATTTGAAGCACTCTCTCTTAATCTGTACAAAATACAGATACTTGGCAATAATAATACATTTTAAAATTCAAAACAAAATTTATTGCATTCATTAAAACTTTATTTACCGACAAAATATTTAACAATTTGATTAATATTTCTCTCTTTCTACATTTTTCATTACTATTTTTATCCTTTTCAAACACTATTGGATAATACCAATACTGAAAAAGTAAATATTTCAAAATAATTATTCGAATACAATTGTAATGTTTCCAAATTCTTTTGGAATGTTACCATTCAGTTGATTATCAGCCAATATCCTAACAAATCAAATCAGCAACATAGTTAATCAAATTATTAAAAAAATATTAATCAATGCCACAACAAACAATATAATATATAATCATTCACCAGCCAATTTTGTTTATATATATATAAACACACACACATGCTCAGAACTCAATGACCATTTTCATATGGAAGATTTTTATATAAAACCTTTATAACAGGAACTGTCTTATCCAAACAAGGTGTTAAAAGCTTGTTCAACCATGGAAATTTTAAATGCAAGAATAGTATCAGTTACGTTCATTTATACCACAAAATATATAATGTTAAAATTAAAATATAATTATAATAACTTCCATGCAGAAACGTATAAATCTTTAATCCCCCATGCAAGTCCGTGTCGGTGGAATATTACCAGTGAGTTAACACCCAATCCACAGAAAACAATTTCAAGTAAATCCATAAAAATGAATCTATAGTTGACCAACTCAAATCTAAGATCTGAAAGAAAAGACACTGTTGAAACCTAAGAAAACGTAGAGATCTATTCAAACAGACCTACACATGCATTTAACTTACACTAGAATAAGAGTGAGAAAATGGGGGCAATTAATATGGTTTACTAATTTCCTTTTCTTTAACCATTAAATCACCATGACAGCTCTAGTTTTGTCCAAAAGTTGGCTTATCTGCCAACTTTGCTTGAAGAAAAACTACTTCTGGAAAGTGTGACAATTCCAACTCTATGTGCAATTAGTAACGTATGAAAAATATAAGGCTGAATAAGCATCTAGTCAGACAGGTGTATATGATTTTTCAATACAATTATAAGAAAAATTGCATAATCTTAATCTCAACATGGATAGTCATGAGCCCTTGATAAACCCAAAAAAACTTTGATACTAAGAACAGTAAGAATGTGAAGGCTCAATAGCAAAAAGAGGATAAGCTGTTGCCTAATAAAATAAATCACAGTGGCCCCTCACCGTTTTTGCTTAGAACATTTTAAAATTTATATGTTCTACTTGTCACTTTTATATGTAGGGTTGCAAAATGTTGGAGATGTCTTGTGAAGAACATGATAGACAGGCTGCTAGAAGTCAATTTGTCACTCACACCATAGGCAGGTAAGTGTTCGATTGTGGTTTGTGTATATATATATATAATGTTAATTTCTCTGCCAAATTCTTTGTCCACAGTCCACCAAAAACAAATTTGCCACTGCTATTATTATTATTATTATTATTATTATTATTATTTTCTTTTTCTTTTCTTCCCAACGGATTGCACTCTTAGAAAACTTAAAGTAAACTACGTATATAAACTGCATACATTCCTTAGACCACTGATTACTTTTATTATTATTATTATAAAGAAAAACAGAGTAGAGAAAGATATTTATTTGTTATAACGAGAGCTGCGCCTACACTTTACAAAAGTGACTTATTTATACAGTCCAATCATGACCAGTCCCTCACGCAATATGAGAAGAACAATATCTAAAAAATAGCCCTGATACAAGCAATTGAAAACTAGACAAATCCCTTTGATTGTGATGGAGTTGAACTCAATCTCCTCGTTAACCAACATATCTCTAGCATAATTTAAGGGAGAGGATTATGCACGTCCTTATCTCTCCAAATATGGAATACAACCTTATCACTCCAAGATATAATCCTCATTGTGCTCTAACTCTTTTATTTTGCAGGTGGGCTGTGGGCTGGGCTGTTGTGTTGCCTTAATATCCTCCCGCAAACTTGGCCGGGGCTTGGATGAAGTTTGAAACAATGAAGAGCAAGAGTAGCTTTAGACATTGGCTTAGTGAAAAGATCAGCTACTTGATGTGTTGTAGAGACATGTTGGGTAACGAGAAGACCAAGAGCAACTTTCTCACGCACAAAGTGATAATCAAGTTCAATATGCTTGCTTCGAGCATGAAACACTGGATTGATAGTCATGCGACTGCACTGGTATTGTCACAAAAGAGGATTGGAGTTGGAGATTTGCGAACACCAAGGTCTTTGAGAAGGTAAGATAACCATGCAACTTCAGCAGCGGTATTTGCCATGGCTCGATATTCACCTTCTATGCTGGAATGGGAAACAATTTGTTGCTTTTTTGCACACCATGAGATCGGATTTTGACCAAGAAAAATGCAATAACCTGTAGTAGATTGACGAGTGATAGGACACCCAGCCCAATCTGAATCAGAGAAGGCCTCAAGTTCCAAAGATGAGGAGGAAGTAAAATCAAGTCCATAATTGAGTGTCCCTTTCACATATCGCAAGATCCGTCGAACCATTTGAAATGAGCTTGAGTAGGGACATGCATGAATTGAGAGACAAAGTTCAAACTATAAGTGAGATCGGGGTCGAGTCAAGGTGAGATATTGCAGTGCTCCGACAATGCCTCGATAATGTGTGGGGTCTGCATATGGTAAAGAACTGTTGGGCCTTTAGTTTTTGCTTCAAGCGGAGTGCTCATCGGTTTGCAGTGTAACATGCTGGTGCGGTCTAAAATATTATAGGCATAATGAGATTGAGATAAATGTCGACCTACTGCTGTTGCTGTAATCTCAATGCCAAGGAAATGATGAATAGGCCTAAGATCCTTCATGGCAAATTCTGTATGTAGAAGCTGAATAAAAGAAGCTAGAAGTTATGAATTTGAACTTGTAACAAGCAAATCATCCACATACAGAAGAAGAATTAAAGTGCCAAAAGAACTATGTAAAACAAATAAAGATGGATTAGCTAGACTACTTAAGAAACCATATCTTAAAAGAAAGCTACTAAAGCGATCAAACTAACACGAGGTGCTATTTTAAGCCGTAGAGAGCTCTTTGAAGCTTGCACACATGATTTGGAAACTTGGGATCTGCCAGTCCTGGAGGTAATTCCATGTAAATAACCTCATTGAGGATACCATGGAGGAATGCATTTTTAACATCTAACTGACGAATATCCCATTGTTGAGATAGAGCCACACTAAGCACAAGACGAATGGTGCCAGGTTTGATAACAGGGGTTTGATGTCCAAAAAAACTCTTGCTTTTTCTGGGATTCTTCTGGTTGGCAGCTTTCTTAAAAGTTTTTTTAGTGGCAGTTTTGGGTTGTGGCAGTTTTTTGAGGCTCTGGCAGAGGTAGTAGAGGTAGCTACGTTTGGCTTCTCAGGTGTTGGTGGTCGACAGTTGTATGTATAGCTTCGCTTGGCTGGGTTGATTTTTCCTTTTTGTTGCTTTTTCTTTTGAGTTAGCTGTTTGTCCCTTTGGCTTTAGTCTCGTGTTGTTTCGGTGGCTCTTGTTTTGCTGCCAGTCTTTTCTTGATTGTTTGTTTGCACCTCCTCTCTTTTTAATAATAAATTTTCTCAGCTTATCAAAAAAAAAAAATCAATGTTGTCTATTTGGTTATACCCTTTGGCAACAAGACCGGCTTTCAACCTATCAAGAGATCCATTCGGCTTGAGTTTTGATTTAAAGATCCATTTGCATCCAATGACATGCATTTGTGAAGTGTGAGGAACAAGTTCCCAAGTATTATTGGGCATTGGCATGAAGTGCATTCATCTCCTCAACCATAACTGATTTTCATCCTTTATTGCGGAGAGTAGTTTTAATGGTTTAGGGGGCATGTGGAATATCCTGTCCAATAGGAACAACAAGAGCATATTTTGGATTAGGTTTATGAATTCCATCCCTTGCTCGAGTGACCATGGAATGGCGTGAAGGTTGAATTTGAGCAGGAGGCATGTTATCTTGAGAGAGAGCAACTGAGTCTATGGTTACAGTCGGTGGTGAGGAGATGGACGTTGGAGCTAAAGGCACTTGTATATTAGGACATCTTGAACTGAGGAGGCAGTAATACTTTGAGTTGATTCTGCCATATAAGAGGTGGATTCATCAGTAGAAGAAATCGAATATGGAAACAAAGTTGATGGGATATATATGGGACTTCCTTTAAGGAACATCAGAATTGACAAGGGACAAGGTGGGCTGAATGACTGGTGCATGTGATGGCTCTTGTTGAGTAGTGGTGACGAAGGGTAGAGGAGCATCATAAGAATTTATGTCCTGCGGTGAAGATGGATTGTTAGGTAGTGAAAGAAATATCCAAGAGTCATAAATGCTGACCCAAAACTCACTCAAAGCATGTGAATTGTTATGTTGAGAATGTTTAAAGGGAAATTTTGTTTCATTAAAAACCACATGACGTGAAATGATAATTTTTCTAGTTTGAGGATGAAAACATTTGTAACCTTTGTGTTGATCACTATAACCGATAAAAACACATGAAAGAGTTTTAGGATCAAATTTATTTTTTCGTGTATCCCAAATGTAGGGAAAGCACTTAGAACCGAAGGTTCTCAAAAAAGAATACAAGGGCTGCACACCATGTATTTTAACATAGGGTGTCTCAGAATTTAAAATGCTGGAAGGCAATCGATTTAAGAGGAAAATAGCTATTTTAAAAGCTTCCACCCACAAATATAAAGAAGCACCACTATGAAATAACATGGTCATACTTAACTCACGAATTATTCTATGGCAATGTTCAACCATACCTGATTGCTCTGGAGTATATGGACAAGAGATTTTATGAACAATTTCCTGTGCTTGAAAATGTGATTTTAATCTTGAATTAACGAACTCTCCACCTCCATCAGAATGAAAGATTTTGATGTTTTTCTCAAATTTTCGGTAGACATATTGTTCAAAGGCTAAGTATGCATAAAAAAAATTAGACTTCTTTCTTAATGGTATTATCCAGGTATAACGAGAAAAATTATCAACTATGCAAGCATAATATCGTAAATTATTAAAAGAAGAAACGGGTGATGGTCCCCATAAATCACAATGTATGTTATCAAAAATGGACAAACTGTTATTATCATCAGAAGAAAAAAGCAATTTACTAAGCTTAGCTAACTGACAACTATCACAAAAAGATGGTGAATTATTTGATCCTAAGACATCTATCAATCCTTGTTGCTGTAACAATTAGAGAGTAGATTTTTCAGGATGACTCAACCGTTGATGCCACAAGTCAGCAGTTCCAGACTTGAACCTACACGAAAAGTGTAACTCATGGGGGCTAGATATAACATAAAGATAATCCTTGCATTGTCCTATCATCATTTTTCGATCTGTTCCTCTGTCCTTAATACAAAAATCCACATCAGTAAACTCAAAATTCACACGGATAATGGTCAGTAAGTTGGCTAACAGACAATAGATTCCGATTTGAGTGAGGCACATGTAAAACATCTTTCAATGGAATAATTTGATTGCCATTTTTAATTTCTATATCACCAATGGATTTTATCCCTAATAATTTACCATTACCAATTAGAACAGAATCATTACCGAAATAGGGATGCATATTCTTTAATAAATTAGCATTACCTGTCATATGCTGAGAAGCACCTATATCAGATATCCATTCAGTGTCAAATACACTGTTATCAAGAGTGAGAGCTATCAATGCCTTCAGAAATTCATCAGTTGAATGTGCATGCTTTGATAAATGCCAAGAAATTTTAGAATATGTCCTGCAACACCATAGATTTGACTGGTTTCATTTCGATATTGTTCTCTGTCTATTGGTGTCATTCGTCGTTGTCCAGGTGGTGGTGGTTTTCGATTACCTGAGTCATTTTTGTTAATGGAACTAATTTGTTCCATATTCAACGTATTGTCAAAATATCCATATTCAACGCGTATTTCAAAATTAAAACAATAATTAAAAGTTCTTTCAATTACTCAAGCAAACCATTAATTCAAACCTTTTTTTTTTTTTACTAATTTAGTATGCATTGATTACTCTACAGCTCAATCCATTTTTTTTATGGATTAAACATCCTTACGCATATACAATTTTTTTTCTATTTGTTTGCTCTTTTGTCATTTTATATTCTCTTAACATCTTTTTTTATTAAAAAAAATAAAAAGGAGAGAACAAACTGCTTTTCTCTTTTTTCATATTAGGATTCCTTTAAGTTTATATATTATTTCCATTGTTTCGTTTCTAAATTCAATTACAATCAATCACTCTTATTTCCTTTTGGTTTAGGCATACATGCTTAGTGTGGTGCATACTAATTAACATAAATTAGTATCATTGATGAATATAGTTATAGGTGGCAAATGGACCGAATTTAATGGATGAGTGGTGTTATAGATGGATTCAAATTTTCTGTTTAATGAATGAGTTGGATTGAGTTTAGGTTACGATTTAAATGAGTAATTATTAAATGGATCATAAATGAGTCGACTTATATAAATTTATAGTAATATAAGACATTGTTTTAATTTATTAAGACTAATTAAAATAGCAGAACTGGTAAAAATAGTGACAAAATTTTTACCTAAAAGAAATTGGCATGAATAAGCAGTTGGATTTAGTAGCCAATAACTTAAATGAAACTTTTTCCTTACATATTGTAGCATTAATGAAAAATATACATTTTCTCTTGAGCACTAATGAAACATATACATAACCTGGTAAGTGCACAGGCACTCTAGCCCATTCGTAGGTCATGGGTTCCCTTCAAAATCTCCTCTTGAATGATTAAATGTCTCAAATTGTTTGGATGTACTTTCGAGCTATTCAAGAAGTGGGATCCTAAACTAAAAGAGAGCACATGAAATTAAGACATGGGCCAATACAATTGCTATCAAAATTGACAAATGACAAGTCAATCAAATTACTAATAATAAACACTTTCATATTAAAAAATAGTACTTATAAAATTGTCTCTTTTCTTAAAATACACTATAAATTAAGAACCTTAAAAGCCAAAGGCTAAATGCGAATTATTAATAAAATAAATTAAAACATTAGAAATGCAAACTTAATTTATAAGGTTTTTCAGACAAGGCAATAAGAGAGCTAAACTTCCCTCGAAATTTCTCTATGGTTTTCCAATTTTTTTTTTCTTTTTCTTAGATTGTTCAATTATTTTACTTTATTTAAGATAGAGGTATTGGAGATATTAGTGATTGACACTCTTCTTTAGGTGGCAGTAACCGAATAAATTAAAGTTCCAGTATTAATAAAAACTTTCAACTTTTGGTTTAATTTTCACTTCACATACAACCTTTGATATACCTACTTTTCCTTCTTTAGGTTTATGAAATTTCATTCAATATGCATCTATTACTTCTCCCATCCAACTCATTTCTATTATGGGTAAAGGATACTTTTAAGTCAAGTTTCTATTTGTTTACTTGCTATCTTCTTTATATTAATATTTCACTACTAACTCGTAGATTATGTGGGAATCTACTGGCTATAATTTATTCTCCATTTTCTACTGAACCTAAAACTTATCCAACCTCTATTTCAATCGAAAATTAAACGAATAATTCAAAGTTTTCCTACGGAAACCTGCATTGCTTCAACCTTTATTCAATTATTTTTTACTACTTTGGTTTTTAAATTCAACTTTAAATTCATCCTAAATTATTACAGCAGGAAAAAAGATGAATTACACAAGGAGATTTTCAGCAAGACATAATTTAGCCATGAGAATCTTGTTCAGTTGTTGCGTTGCTACTCTAAAGGAGGCAGGCATCTGCTGATATATGAATTCATGGATAATAGCTTCCTTCATAAGGCCTTGTTTGATAATGGTAATGATGTAAAGCCATTTTAGTTTGGAAATGCTTTAAATTATATTAAAAATTTAACATGGTATGCCACCTAAACCGTACTAAATCTTTTATTATACAGCCAAATTGTCAGATTTTGGGTTGGCCATGTACTATGATGATAAGCCGTTCTCGACTCTTGAATGTCAATATGAACTGTAAGCACCTAAACTTTAGGTCTTGATCGTGATGACTAGCCGATTCTTTACTTACAGTCTAACAAATTAAATATGTTATGACAGAGCTACAATGGCACCTTAATGTGCATTTGCGCCTGCGTCAATGGAAGCCGATGTCTACAGTTTTGGGCATCTGTTGCTTGAAATTGTCACCGGGAGATGCAGCTCAGTACAGAAACAAGATAAAGTAGAAATTTTAATGCATGATGCAAGTGAATTTGACAGCAGTTTGGTCTCCTTGCACTAAATCTAAACTTACATATTCATCATTGTTAATGGTATATCCAAAAGAATATATGCGTCTCCACTTGCTGCTAGATCCGTCTGACATGCTGCTCCACTTGTGGATCCACCTCCTGTTCAAGCTTAGCATGAATCTCAGCTTGAAGCTCAGTCTGCACCGTGGACAAACACTGCTCAAACATTTCATTTCTTTTTCTTCTTGACCATTGAAGATACAGATGGAGCTGCATACAATGAAGACAACAAGATTCACATTAGCTCAAGATATATAGAAAATTATTTCACAAATTTGAGAAGTGAAGTTATTGGGATGCTTTATCATGAAATGGTACATATATAGCAGTGGGATGGTAAAGGGCAAACTCCTGAAGGATTAACAGAAGGGGTAACGGATTTTGTAAGATTAAAGGCTAATTATGCACCTAGTAAATGGCCACAACCAGGGCAAGGTGAGAGGTGGGATCAAGGGTATGGTGTTACAGCCAGATTTTTGGACTACTGCAACAATATTGAAATCTGGTCTGTAGCTGAACTTCATTAGAAAATGAAGAGTGCTTATAGCATTGACTACTTTGTTGAGCTGCTAGGAAAGCCTGTTGAGCTACTTTGGAGTGAGTACAAGGCAAAGTATGCAAAATAGTGCTGTTAGCCAGCAGTTAAATAAAATGCTGTATTGCCACGAGCATGCATTTCCATTGGGAGGAAAAAAAATAAAAAAAAAATTCTAATCTTTGGTAGCAGTTCATGAATAGCAGCATACAGTATTTTCTCTTTCAAGATGTTGAACTTTGTATTTTCCTTTCCATTTTTGGCCTCTTCTATAGGAGATTATATGGATAAATCTAGCTCGATTTCTTTCATTTTGGTATAATTTACTTAGAGTAAAATTTATTAAATTGGAATGAGATACTTCATGATCATCAAAATGTACAGATAATCCAGAACCACAGCAGATGAAACAAAGCATAGAAAGTTACCCCAAAGTTTGTCATGAACTCAATGGCATTTTTATTGCTGTGCCAACTTCACTGATGGACACGAAATTCCGCCTTCCCTTGAAAAGTAGTTTTGTAAGCTCAAGCGCTAGTCTCTTGCATTTCGCTCGTTTGCTAGCATCTTTAATCAATTCAAAATCCTCAACACGAGCTAACCCGACAATTCTCCTTTTAATTGGGAAAAAAAATAAAAAAGAGGATAAAACAATATCTATCATAATATCAAATTGATCAGTTCAACAATTAGAATATTTTTATAAAATTAAATTACAAGAAAGCTGCAGTACAGGTAGTACAAGTCATAAAAAGTGAGATTAGATGCAATTCATGATAAGTTTTAATCTCCTACAGCAGGACATTTGCAAGTTCAGGCTACCAGAATAATCATAAACCTTGTTAACTTATCAATATTTTCAGTGGCTTAGATGCAATAGAGGTAGAAGGATCTGTTATCAACTGTGAACTCAATAATCATAAATCATTTGATCTAGAATATGTTGAGTTACTCTTAGTTAGTAATAGGATAAAAGCTTCCAATGCTGCTAGTTATATAAAGCAGTGCATGTACCATAAAGATTTAAGAAGATATACTTATTGTCCTCATGGTAAGTGTGCAGTCAAACAAGAGGCTAGAACTGAAAAAACGAAAAAAAATAAATTAAAAAAAAAAAGAAATGGGAGAAGCTATCAGGATCAGCTGGGAAAAAAAATTCAGTAATAAGCTAGGAAATAAATTTTCGGTAATAAGCTAGTTAACTTTGAAAAGGTAGAGCTGGAGGAAGATGCCAAAGGCACCAACAATCCAGGGCAAAAAATTTCAGTGGAGTAAATGAAGCCACAAGTGTAAGGAATCTCAGATGAAGTACACAAATTGCAACAGATAACGAAGGAAACTTGTCATCCCACCTTATCATTTTTGCTGCACCAAATCCAAGGGTGTCATGGAACAAAGCTTGCACGAATGCTTTCCGTGCAGGCTCTCAAACCTCAAGGTTATTATAAATTTGTGGAAGATATGCCTCACCAGGGCCATCCTCGTGCTTATCCCACAATGCAATGAATATTTTGTAGAAAAGATTCCATGTATCTTCAATCGTCCTCAAAATCCATTCTTTATATGAATGCATTAGAATATGTCTTTCAGACAAACTTCAAAATAAATAATAAACAAGTGTTTGGATTCTCCATCAGTACTGGGTTTTCTTTACCTAGTGTAGGATTACTTATCTCAAGAGGAAAGAGAATAGCCTGTAGATTTCTACAAATATGTGTTTAGGAAGTTATTTTTCTTAGATTTGGTTTTCTTTTTATTAGAATTGAAAGGACAATGTCTGCCTAGTATGTTTTTTTTCTTTCTTCTTTTCTTCATTTTTTCCATCTGTGGTACTGCTAAGGGTATCCTCTAATCCCTGATACATTCCATACTGTCTCATTTGCTCCCATTACCTTCCATAGTGTCAAGTTATAGGGATTTTAAATTCAAATCTCAGATGTTGGAGAAAGGCAATCTGCAAGTTTCAGGCTGTTATGGCCATTATCACACACAAAAACACATGCACACGCATAAGGACAAATTTAGGTGGCTTCCAACGGCTACAGAACATTCTCAACTCTCCAACACAATGCCCAAGCGACTTTCCTAACTGCTGCTTCTATTTAAAGCCTACTTTTGAACCAAACATTATAATACATTATCTTTCTTGCTCGGTCTTGACATTCTTCAATTTAATTCAATGGTTATTGATCAGTCTATTTCTTTTGCATCTCTGTCTATTTCTATCGCGATGTAATTATTACTAAGATTTGAAAAGCACTATATATGACCAAAGAAGCAACTAAATGCATATATTTTAAACTAAAATAATGCAAGAAGCAACACCTAAGACCACTAAATGCGTATATTTTAAACTAAAATAATGCAAGAAGAAAAACATATGACCATGCGGTCCTCATTTATAAATTTATAAAAGATATTAAACATAAGATTTCAGAAAAGTGGAGCAAAAAGAAAGAAAATAAGGAGAAGGTGCCAATATGATATCATATTCTGAACAAAATAAGGAGAAAAATCTCAAATTCAGCAATATATATATATATACACACACACACACACCCTTATTTTTATGTACAGTAAGACCATAGCTTTCAAACCAATGCAAAACATGTCCATGTTAAAGCATTTGATGCAATCATGCAATCAATTACCGATCACGTTGAATTTCTCACGCTGCTTCAGTTAGTGACGATCAAACTTCCATTTAAAAGCAAAAAGCCATACCATCTTCAACGAACTAAACATTTATAACCAGATAGAAGAATCCAATGGTAGGCAAACTATAAAGTATAAACTCTAGCCTACTGTTACATCACCAAAAGAAGGTTCTTAGAAAGTGAAAAAGAAAATAAAAGAATTTGTATAAGAAGCTTAAGCAATACACAACAAACAAAGAGAAAAAAAAGAACAAATACCATTTGTTGTTGGCTTGGCAATGATATATGGAGCTCCTGACTGTTCAAAAAACCATACCAATTGAATTCAAAACTTTCACATACATTGTTAGTTATAAAATTTTAAAAAAAAAATGGCAGAGAAAAAGCTATCACTCACAGAACCAGTACCGTCTTCATCCTCTTGAAGTGACTGCATAAGTGGCTTCCTGAAAACCTCTAACTGCTAGCATTTCATTAAATTCAATTAAAACAATTAGTAGGAAAATAATGGACCTTTTCAAGATCAGCGCGGGCGAGTTTATCAATGGCGTCGGAGAGGGAGGAGTCGAGAGACTGAATCTGATATTCAATATCGGCGATAAGGTTATCTTTATTGGAGAGTTGAGCATGAAGATTGGAGGATATTTTTCCTAGCTAATTTTGGTTCTCGCAATATAGTTCTTTTATTATATAATTAATAATAATTAATATTATTGGATGTAAAAAAAGTAATTTAGTTCAATTTAGCTAATTTAAATAATAGTAATTTAATTTATCTAAGTTTTACTAGAAAATAATATACTAGTTAAATTTATTAAATTAATTGGTGTAACTAAATGTAAATGAAATTTAAATATTGAGAATCAAAATCATATAAAAATAGCTAGGACATAATTCTAGCTAATTACCTAATTTTTACTTGAAAAACTATCCTGATGAAATTAATTAGATTAAATGCCTGCCCTATTAAATATAAATAAAGTATAAATATTAAAAATGAAAATCGTAAAACTAAAAATAGTTATATGCTAAATAACATTACTGTTGCTACTTTAGTAAAAATATATACCGTCGCTATTTAGTGAAAACTCAAATTTGCTACTGAAAATAATGAAATTTCTGGTAAGTAAATAAAAAAAAATATTTAACAAGCTAATTAAATGCATATAAAATTACCACATGTATACTATAAATTAACATCCTTATTTAAGTCACGAAAAAATGGTTAAATATATAATATTAAATTTGTGAAAATAATCGAATTTCAATTAAAGGTAAGCAAACAAAAATTATCTAATGGTAAGAATTTTTAGTATTTTTCCGCGTGTTAAAACAAGATAGTTAGGGCTGTTCCAAATCCAACCCTACCCGAACAAGGAATTCAAGTAGGGTTATTAGGATCGGGTAGGGTTGTGGATTTTGAGGTTTTTCGGGGTTGGATTAGGTTAAACTCTCATTAACCCGACCCATCCGAACAACGTATTCTTTTCCTTCAAAACGCAGCGTTTTATTCATCGGCTGAATTCGAGTCAACCAAACCCGACCCGAACAATTTGAATTTCTTTTTTAATAATTTAAATTAAAAGAAAAAAGTTTTTTTTAATTCATAAAATAAATTCGGATTATTCGGACAAGATCCAAAATTTAACGGGTTATTCGGATAGAGGCTCGAATTATTCGTAGGGTAGCGTAGAGTTAGGATATATGGGGAATTTTGGGATTCATGTCGGATTGACCGGAACCCGACCGATGAGCACCCCTAAGGATAGTAATTTACAATGCTATAGGAATAATGAAATATGATTTTTACAAGACTAGGAGATAGGGTAAACAACCCATTTAAAGTTTTTAGGATGTGATCTTAAAAGAATAATTCATAGGGGTTATTGACCATTTTCGAAGGCTTTTTAATATTTGATTGTTAACAAAATAACTTTTAGGGCTTCTATTGTCCGTGTCCACGAGGTTTCCTTATGGTTGCAAGGTTATCACAAAGTCCTTTGAATTTATGAAGATATTCATCAAGAGTCATGTTTCCTTTTGTAAGAGACATGAGAGTATCAGTTAGGAGAATTTCCTTCTCCTTGGAGCTCGGTAAGAGCTTGTCCTCAACAGATTTTCAGACATAAAAGGCAATGGTTGTATCATCCAAGTCAAGCAGAACATCTTCAGCAACGGTTCCTAGTAATCATGTGGTCAAAAGGCCATCATTGTTGAGCCAAGTGCTGTAAGCTGAATTAATCACTTTTTTATCATCAGATTGAATCATTTTTGGTGGTTCATTATCATCTTCAAGATGATGCTGAACTCCAAGAATTCGAATTAATGGGTTTACTTGAGATTTTCATAGAAGAAAATTTGTTTGATTGAGTTTCAAGGTTACTAAGCTGGAACACTGATGAAAATTCTGTATTGTAAGAAGAGGTTCAGTAGTTAGAGAAGAATTGGCCATGGAATTGAAAATTTACTATCTCACTCTTTGTGTGTAAGGCTCTGATGCCATAAAGAGGATTCAAGTAAATCAAATCTCATTCCTTGAAAAAATGGAGGAGAATCCTCTCATATAAAAATATTACACACAAGAGTTTAAGAAGGAAAGAAAAAATAAAAGTAAAAATATTATGTGGTTGGTTACAAACGGTAACAAAAAATCTAGGCCACAAGAAAGGAAATAAAACAATTAGCTGTTAAGAGCTGTTAAGAGGTAAAATAAAAAGAATTAGTCGTTTAACATAAAACAGCTAGCTGTTTAAGAAATAAGGCATAAACAGCTAGTTGTTTATGTGAAAAAGGCATTCAGCTAGCTGTTTAAGAAATTTGCCCTGTTTAAGGAAAAAAAGGCATTCGCAGATTCTTGTTCTGTTTCTTCACCTTTCACCATTTAAATTTCGGAATGCCACTTTTTACGTTCTGGAATGGATGTTCCAATATGTGGGATGGACATTAGAGCAGCGTTAGTTAGCTAGTTATGATCATTATTCTTGAAAATGCAAATCAAGTGTTATATAATGAAAAGTGCAGAGATTTTTTCTGTAATTTACCCTTAAGCATCTCTTCATATCAAATAGGACCTTGGATGAGTTGGAGAATTTAATAATTTGTGTCTGTCTCTATATATATATCTGTGTGTGTGTGGTAAAACATTCAGTAATTTCATGCATCTTACTGTGCTGATTACAGTAATCTGATGGGAAATGAATTTGAAGGAGAGCTGCCTGCTGAAATCTTTAACATATCAAGTCTAGAAGATTTGTAAGTACCGTTATGTCTTCTAATTTTAATACAAGGGGATAACTGCAGTATGGCCTCCAACATTTGTCACCTTTTTTAATTAGAACCATAATGTATTTTGTTGTCAATTGAACCTATAACATTTAAACTATTTTCAAAGTCAAAGTTCAGCCCGTTTTTCCTGTTTGATGCGGGGACGAAAATCTGAATTAGCGATTGAAAGGAATTTTGTTGCTGATTTTTGTTAATTTTTTTGTTACTTTTTAATATAGTTTTTATTTTAAAATTAATAAATTTACAGAATTTTGTAACTATCACTATAATTTATTATTATTATTATGTAATATAGTTTTCATTTTTCATTGTTATTAGCAGCAGCACTGCTCTTGCAACTACATTAAGGATTTTTATTTCATAAAAGATAAAGTGAAACTATATTTTTGCATTAATGGTTTGAATTATTGTTATTTCCATTGAGTTTTGAAAGGATTTATTATTATGATTATTGAAAATGATGAGGGTTTTTTTTTCTCTAATTACTGATTGAAATAATATTACAAATATAGAAAATTGATATGGAAAATCCTAAGTTGAAATATTTATGGCTTATGAAAGCTAAAATAGGAATCTTTTTATTGAATGGATAGGAAATGTTATTTTTTTTTTGTAAATATGTCTTTGAAAAATTTTACTATACTAAACTATACGAAATATAAATTTTACCAAAATAGTGAAATTTTAAAGAAAATTTATTCAAAATATTTTTGAAAGAATAATACTATAATAGACAAGGCAAATAGGGCATTAATAATAATAATAATATTGAAAATGAAAAATTATATTATATAATAATTATAAAATAAATAGTAATGATAGTTCTAAAATTTTGTAAAGTTATTTATTTTAAAATAAAAAATATATTTAATAAGTTAAATTTTTTAAGCCATGGAGGGTGGACATTGAAAATTGTTTAGATGTTATAGGTTACAAAATTCCTTATTGTTCTAATTGAAAAAAGGAATGAAATGTTGGGGTCACACTGTAGTTATCCCTAAAGGTAGCGTTTCTTAAATCTATCCAGATAAAAAGTTATAAAATAATATTGGGATACTTTTCGGATCAATTAATGGAATAATTAAAATAAGACTTAAAAGTATTCCAAAATTTTTTTTTCTAATTGTTTGTAAAAATTTTTGGAATGAATTAAAAATATATTTTTTAATTTTTTACTTGTTTCTTATCTGAAAAAATATACAAATGCATATCTTGATTCTATGTCAAGATATACGTATCTTGATTTTTGAAGATATAGACATTGCGTTTGTTAATTTTGGAAAGTTTAGGATTGAAAAAAATAGAATTATTCCAACTTTTCCAATATTTCCAAGTGTTTGTTAAAAGAAATAGATCCCACAAATTATATATATATAATTAATTAATTAATTTGTGAGATCTATTTTTTTAACAAACACTTGAAAATATCGAAAAAGTTGAAATAATTCTATTTTTTTCAATCCTAAACTTTCCAAAATTAACAAACGCTACCTTAATATGTAATTTTAATAATCAAAGTGAAGTTATATGAGTGACCTTAGAAACTCCTCCTTCAAGTTTCCTGACCATGCAAATATGACAAATATGACAAATTTAAAAACAATGTGAGTGGTCTGGTTTTTTTTTTGCTTCTGTTATTTTCCTTTTTTTATTTTTTTTAATGGTAATATTTAACGGTTTCAATGCTATTATAAATTATGACTTTTTGTTGTTTATTTATTTATGCATTTGTATTTCTACTTTTGAACTATAAAAGATTTTTTTCTCAAGTTATTACATTGTGACTTAGTTTCATGAGTTGTGCTTTAAACATGGAGATTTCAGCTAAAAGAGAAACAGACATTAAAATAAATAAATAAATAAATTTAACCACAACACCTGTTGGCCAGCTCGTTTGTAGACATCAAGGGCTCTGATAGCTTCGTGTCTTGGCATCTCGAAAAACTGCAAACGCACAAGTTTGATATCAAAATGGAAGACAGCCAAAGTAGCATTCCATAAAAACAAGGCAAGTTTTGCATGATGAACTATAAAACAAAATTACCTTATCGACAAGATTGATAATTCCATCATTAATAGCACAGTATATTTTAAATCTCTCTTTCAATACCTGAATGATTCATACATTATCACTAAATCATTTCTGATCATATAGAGGATGCATAAATTCAAACTCAATACATAATGTTTTCAATTTAAATACCCTAAACAGTTTCATTACTCTTCCCCTAGACCACTCTGGACTTGGCATCCTATTCATTACTAATGTTCCATGACAGATATGTACATCCATGACAGATAATCAAACCATTGGATGGTCAGCTTATAAGAAATTCAATTTCTGTCATTAGTTTTATATCAATCAGTTACCACATAAAAGGATTTAGTCCAAAAAGACATGGAACCAGTTCGCTATGGCCGCTTTCAACCATACGGTGGCTATAGACGGAGGGATGTTCACGAGGAACGGGATCAAAATGAATTTCGTTTGAGAGTAGACATACCTTATTTTGATGGGAGTTTGAATATAGAGGAATTTCTTGATTGGCTTGCTGAAATCGACAGGTTCTTTGACTACATGGATGTTCCTGCCGAGAAGCGAGTCAGGATGGTTGCTTGTCGACTAAAGAAAGGAGCCTCCGCCTGGTGGGAGAGAGTGCAGAGTAAGAGAGAAAGAGAAGGACGGGGTCCTGTCCGGACATGGTTTAGAATGAAATACTTGTTGAGGAGTGAATTTTTGCCATCGGATTATGAACAGATTTTGTTCCAGCAATATCAACGATGCCAGCAAGGTAATAGGACTGTGCAAGAATACACAGCTGAGTTTATGAGGCTATCTGAGAGAAATGATTTAGTGGAGTCTGAAGTTCAACAAGTGGCAAGATTTCTAGAGGGTTTGAGACCAGCGTTGAGGGACAGAATTGGCGTGCAGGTGGTATGTACTCTATCTGAGGCCAAAAACATGGCTATGAAAGCTGAATTGATGCAGCAGGAGAGGAGCAAGAGAACTTTTGACAACAACAGATCGGCAGGTCCTAGTGACAGATTCAAAATGATACAAGAGATTAACTCACGAACTGGAAGCACCCATTTCACCAATGACAGGCATGCTGAAGATAGGACGGGAGACAAGCGTGCGGTGGTTGATGGAAAAAATAAAGAAATACAGAAAGCCGACAATCCATATGCGAGGCCGAATGCAGGAAAATATTTCAGATGTCGACAACCGGGCCACCGCTACAATGACTGTCCCCAGCAAGGAGCACTGAACTTGGTGGAGCGAGAGGAGGAAGACGACGGGATTTGTTGTGAAGCTGATGGAGAAAAGACTGAGGATTATGATGAATTGGCAGAGGAGGGTCAAAACTTCGTGATCAGGCGTATGATGCTCACACCCAGGCAGAAAGAAATGACCCAACACCATCAGCTATTTCGAACTAGGTGCACAATTAAAAACAGAATTTTTGGTTTTATTATTGATAGTGGTAGCTGTGAAAATATTATTGGGAGAGATGTGGCTAGGAAGCTGGAACTTCCAGTGGAAAAACACCCTCAACCATACACTTTAGGGTGGATAAAAACAGGAGCTGAAAGAGTAGATGTAACCGAGAGGTGTAGGGTTCCTTTTTCCATTGGAAAATACAACGATGTGGTATACTGCGATGTGGTGGATATGGATGTATGTCAGCTACTATTTGGTAGACCGTGGCAATATGATGTCGATGCACAACATTCAGGAAAGAGTAATGTATACCGATTGAAGAAGGATGGGGTTAACTTTACACTGCTGCCATTATCCAGCAAATTAAGGGACCAAGAAAAGGGGCAATCATTCTTGACTGTCTCACAGCGATTTGGGAACGAAATGCAGGAGACAAGGCAGGTTCACCTGATGATTGTTAGGTAAGTTTTGCATGCTGAAACAGATACACGGGTGCAGGAGTTTCCAAGTGCCATACACCCGCTGCTTCAAGAGTTCAAAGAAGTTATGCAAGAAGAGATTCCTTCGGGTTTACCTCCTATGAGGGATGTACAACATCACATTGATTTGGTTCCAGGAGCTAGTCTTCCTAATCTACCCCATTATCGAATGAACCCGAAACAAAGCGACATCCTGAGGGAGAAGATTAAAGAGTTAATTAGGAAGGGCCACATACGTGAGAGCATGAGCCCATGTGCAATCCCCGCATTACTCACGCCCAAAAAGGATGGAAGTTGGCACATGTGTGTGGACAGTAGGGCCATTAACCGGATCACGGTGGGATACAAGTTCCCCATTCCAAGGTTAGATGATATGCTGGAGTACCTCAGCGGTGCTAAGTGGTTTACAAAACTTGATTTAAAGAATGGATACCATCAAATTTGAATTCGAGCTGGAGATGAATGGAAGACTGCTTTTAAAACCAATGAGGGCTTGTTTGAGTGGTTGGTTATGCCCTTTGGCCTCTCCAATGCTCCTAGTACATTTATGCACTTGATGAATTAGGTACTTAAGCCTTTTATCGGAAAATTTGTGGTAGTGTACTTTGATGATATTCTGATTTACAGTCACTCTGAAGAGGAACATTTGTCACATTTGCGGGAAATCCTCACAGTCTTGCAAACCAACAAGCTCTATATCAACCTCAAGAAATATAGTTTCATGACATCAAAGCTACTATTCTTGGGGTATGTAATTTCAGCTGAAGGAATTATGGTGGATGAGGCGAAAATTCAAGCAATTCGGGATTGGCCTACACCAACTAATGTCTCAGAATTTCATAGTTTCCATGGGTTGGCCACGTTTTATAGAAGGTTTATAAGGAATTTCAGCACTATTGCAGCCCCTATGACGGAGTGTTTGAAGAAAGGGAAGTTTGTATGGACGAAAGAGGCTGCCAATAGTTTTGAAAATTTGAAGGACAGGCTGTGTTCAGCTCCGGTATTGATACTACCCGATTTTGACAAGCTGTTTGAGGTTGAATGCGATGCTAGTGGGGTAGGCGTGGGGGCTGTACTGTCTCAAGAGAAGCGGCCAGTAGCCTTTTTCAGTGAGAAATTGAGTGATCATAGGAGGACGTGGAGCACCTACGACAAAGAATTTTATTCAGTTGTCAGGGCACTTAAAACATGGGAGCATTACTTGATTGGGAAGGATTTTGTGTTGTACTCGGACCATGAATCTCTAAAATATTTGAATAGCCAGAAGCGAATCAGTAATGACATGCATGCTCGATGGGTTCAGTTCCTGAGCAGGTTCCCGTTCATCTTGAGGCACAAGTCGGGAGCGCAGAATCGAGTTGCGGATGCATTAAGTAGGCGGGGTTCGCTATTGCTCACTTTGAGCAATAAGATTGTAGGTTTTGAACACCTCAAAGACGACTATGCTCAAGATGTTGATTTTGGTGGCATTTGGGCCAAAGTCTCCAAGGGAATTCCTTGTGAATTATTTTATGTCCATGAAGGGTTTTTGATGCATGAAAACCAACTATGTTTGCCTAGAACCTTATTAAGAGAGAAAGTCACAAGGGATTTGCATGGTGGGGGTCTTGCTGGGCACTTGGGGAGTGACAAAACTGTGGCCGCAGTTCATGCGAGTTTTTTTTTTGCCACATTTGCGGAGAGATGTCTCTAGATTTGTTGAGAGGTGCCTCATCTGCCAACGAGCCAAGGGACAATCCAAGAACAGTGGTTTATACATGCCTCTTCCAGTACTAGAGAACATTTGGGAGGACCTTTCGATGGACTTTGTCTTGGGACTGCCAAGGACACAAAGGGGCTCCGATTCAGTTTTTGTTGTCGTTGATTGGTTCTCCAAAATGGCTCATTTTATTCCCTGCAAGAAGACTTCTGATGCTGTTGTGGTGGCCAGGTTATTCTTCAAGGAAGTGGTACGACTCCATGGCGTTCCCAAGACCATCACATCTGACCGAGATAGCAGGTTCGTAGGACACTTCTGGCGCACCTTATGGAAGATATTTGACTCTTCTTTGAATTTCAGTAGTACAGCTCACCCCCAAACGGATGGGCAAACCGAAGCAGTCAACAAGACATTGGGAAATTTGATTCGAAGCATCTGTGGGGATAAGCCAAAACTTTGGGACATTGCTTTGTCTCAAGCAGAATTTGCCTATAATAATGCTGTCCACAGTGCCACGGGAAGAACTCCATTTTCCATTGTGTACACAAGCCACCACAACATGCTTTAGATCTACTCAACTTGCCAAAGGAGGTGCCAAGCAATGTTAAAGCCAAGCAGTTGGCTGAGCAGGTTGTGGATGTCCATATGGAAGTCCAACAAAAGTTAGAGGAGGCGAACCAGAAATATAAGCGAGCTACTGATCGACATCGGCGTCAAGAAGTGTTCAACGTTGGCGATCAAGTTATGGTGTTCCTTCGCAAAGAGAGATTTCCTGTAGGGACTTACAACAAGTTACAACCGAAGAAATATGGGCCATTTCTAATTCAAAAGAAGATCAATGATAACGCCTATGTGGTGGAGTTGCCGAGTTCTATGGGAATTTCCAAGACCTTTAATGTGGCAGATATCTACAGATTCCATCCTGTCGATGCCCCTATGTACCCATAACACTCGAGGTCGAGTTTTCACAAGTGGAGGAGACTGATGCGGACATGAGTTGGGAAATTTTACTTGTGCACTAAAACAGCTAGCTGTTTTAGTGCAGTTCCTGAATGTCAATTTTTTTGGCTGGCTGTTTTCTAGTTAGGCACAAACGCAGGAATTACTTAGGCCAGGGTCAAAAGCGGTTATTTTTGGTATGTTTTATTTTAGGAAGTGTTTTATTATTGCAGTATTCTATTTTAGGTAGAACTCCCATGATTTACGTTATTTTTGTTTTCCTTTATATGCTTGTTTTCGTTTCCAAATGTAAGATCAGACTTTGATTTGAATTCAATTACTACAATTCTCTTTGGAGAGTATTTCCGTTGCGTCAGTAAGAGCGGCTGAGAGAAAAATATCGATTAGGGCTTTGATTGAATGAGGGACCACAAAAATTGTGGGATTTTTTATCCTAAATTATTTTATTAATATTAAATATAAAAAAATTTTGATAAAAATAATACCAAACCAAATTACGACGAAAAGAAACGGTAGCAAAAACTACGACTTCAGGTGCCTTAAATTTCGGTCACTATTTCCGTCGCTAAATACGGTGGCAAAATATTCCCACATTTATTTACTGACAGAATAAAAAATCATCTTAACATCTGACAGTAAATCTTCAAAGGTGCTTATATTACCGACGGAAATTCCATCGCTACAGAAGTTAAATGATAAATTTCATTACCGACGGACCAACCGTTGCTAACAAATGACAGCAACATTTCCCGCCAAATGTACCAATAAATTTTTAATTATGTCGGTAAAAATATCATCGTTTAATAAATTCATTTTTTTTATCTACGCATTATCAAATTTGTTTGTAATCCGTTCGGTAATATCTTAATTTTATCTATGGAATTTAATACGTTGGTAAAAATCGTTGCTAAAATCTTTTTTTTTTTGTAGTGTATAATGCATATACACAGCATATAATAAAATAACATTTCTCATAATATACGCAAGCCTCCATTTAACATGTATAGATATGCATTTTTAAACAATGCATTTCACAGTAAATAAGCAACTTATTATATATTCATCTAGTCTCATTTAATTAATAAGTAACTCGATATGCATACACAAAGCATTTAAATTCCCATTTACATCTCATAAATCATTTAATGTCATACAGAATGCTATAATTTAGTTACTAAAACATATGCACGTACATTACTTGTTAATTTGCAAGAGCACTTACTATTATCCTTCTTATTCAAATATAACATTTACTGCTTAAAGTAATTCTAAAGTATTGAAGATATTCAGTTCTTGAATATCTTCTGAATATCTTCAATATAAAGAATTCGCCGAATTCAATGCACGGGACTGAGATCCTTTAGGCCTATTTGGATTGAAATGGTCAACACTTGATACTGTGCTTTATCCCAATATATGTTTATTTCGATTGAAATGGTTGGAACCTGACACTACACTCCAATTTTGTGTAAAAAAAGATCAAAACTTGACACTATTATTTTTACATCAAATTATGAGAGGCCATAACCAAGCATTGTCCTCATTCGTATAAGTTTGTAGATTCTCATTAATTTTTCATTTTAGATCATATTTGGAATGTCTTTTGGACTGGAGTAGTCGAAACCTGACACTACACTCCAATTAGGTGTAAAAAGAGGTCGAAACCTAACAGTACTCTTTTTTACACCAAATCGTGAGTGGTTGATACCTGATACTGCACTCACTCCACATTTGTAGGTTTTCTATCATTTACACTACTGGATCACATTTAATCAAATACTTAATTGAATTTTCATCCTTATAACTAGCCAATTATATCATACCCATGATTCATACAGTTTATTATGGGCAACAAAGTCTTATTATTATTATCATTATTATTATTATTATTATTATTCAATACTCAATTACCATATATTTGGTTGTAATTACATCAAATAGAATTTCACTCTTACTGATATTTTAAACCTTAGGTTATACAATAAATAAGAAAAGCAACTGAAACAAATTGATTTCATCAGCACTAACATGGTTCACATAAACATATATGCACATAAATTACTTTAATTACCAAAATTTCTAGTAACAGTAGCTATAGATTTAGAATATAACTCAAACATGTTATCTTAACAAGCATGCATTTACAAGCCATAAATTTATAATCACATTATTACAATTTGATTCGGATTTGAGATGCCAATTTTGAAACTTCCTACGTATCACATGAAGGGAATCAGAATCACGTAATTCTATAACTTTGAAATTCAATGCACCATTTCATAGTTCTATTTCACAGTAAGAAATTATCATTAAGCGTCATGATATGTAGCCATGTACAATGACTAAATAATTAACGGACACAATCTCACATCAAAGGATCCAAGTCAATAGACCAATTAGTTTTCTACTAAATTCAACAAACTTGTCAACTAAAACATGACTTGATACCTTAATGAATTTAAAAATAAAAACTTGAATCATATCTAAGCATGCATTACTTTGATAAAGCAAAATCAACCTTATTAGTTTTCAACCCACAGCTTCTTGTTCGATCATAAAAGAAAATTCATATCAAGAGTCATATAACTAATAATAGTGATATTACTTTAATTTCCTTTATTTATTTCATGTCTTGCTATGGTCTTATCAAAGTAGCTTTAAAACCTACTGTTAACTAAAATCAACCTTATCACTATTTCGATTTACATAAGCCAAAATTAAGTCAATAAAAAGAATTAACAAGACAAACTATATATATAGAGCAGCCCCTTTTTGCTAACCCTTTTGACTAAACTGATTACCGTACACATCATATATGAAAAATTCATTTGTTTATTTGTTTCAAATATCACACATACTTGAACACATTTGCATCATCACAATCATGAATTTCTTTCAAAATCATACTTTGCCGTGGTACTTTCACAATTCAAATGTTGTATTCCTAAGCATTTTTATGCGACTATCACTATTTAATAATTTCTTATTAAAGAGCCATTAACCAGCGCACCACTGTTCAAATTTCTCAAAATCAAAGAAAAGAATAACAATTTTAATTAAAATTATTTATGTAAAAATTAAGAATTTGGTTTCACAAGAATTTAAATATATATGTTAGATTTTTTTTTTTTTTTGATAGCCTGAAGATTTATTAGAATGATTGCTGGGAGCCAAAAGTAGCAAAAAACCAGCCAGAGGATACAGTGTGCATAACAGACCTGCAGGAAAAACTGAAAGAAAAAACTAAATCCAGCCTATCCGATAGCAGTTTACAGCCAAGAAACAAGACACGAAAACTGAATCAAACCAGAGACACCG
>JBBPFJ010000761.1:0-52225 GCA_037975025.1 Excoecaria agallocha | reverse complement strand
GGCCCTTGGAGTCAAAGATTATATCAGCTGTCAATATATGGTCGTATTCCAGTATGGATCTGCTGTTCTCTTTAATATAGAGGATCCTGATGTTGAAAGTTACTTGGAGATAATAAGAAGACATGCTTCTGGATTGCTGCCAGAGATGAGAAAAGATGGTAGGTTTCTTTCAAAAGATTTGGTGCTTTGTCCCTTAAGAAGTTGAAAAGTTAGTTCTTTTGTATGATGTGTGATGTGCTAAATATAATACAATTGTTCATTTCCTGTTTATTTTTTCTTTTGTTCAATGTATTCTAATATGATTGTTCGCTATTACAAATTCTCTCTGTTCAAGAGTATATCAAATTTTCTGTTTGGCTGTTGATCTTTCCTTGTATTAGATTATGCCATAAAAGAGAAACCACTTCTGGTTGAGGATATGCAGGGAGGTCCAGATTACATAGTTCTCAAAACTTTAGATGCTGACAGTATTCGCATTATGGGAAGTGTCCTTGGCCAAAGCATTGCTTTGGACTATTTTGTTTCACAGGTAATATTTCTTCTGAGGTTCCATAATTTGATAACAACAGTCTTCTACTTATGCAGCAGGAAGATGTATAATAATACTATTTGTAACTTAATGATTTCCAATTCTAAGTGATACACTTCAAATTATTTCATGCTCCACCTGTAAATGTTGTTTAATCTACCATGGTAAAATATTTGTGGTATCTTCTGCGGGGTAGTTTGGATAAGGGTTCTGAAACTTAATCTCTGTCTTTCTCATACACAAAATGCAGGTTGACGGAATGGTTGAAGAGTTTGCTGGCATAAATCGTGAAATGGAGAAAACTGGAACTTTCATAATGGATAGGAAAAAGCTCCTCCAACTTGTTGGAAAGGCTAATTCGAATCTAGCTGATGTAATTCTCAAAGTTGGCCTATTTGAGAGGTAATTTGATCATTGTTATTGCTTTTTCCTCATCTTTCTTTATGCTATTTGTCTCATGGTTCTATCTTTATACCATTTGATCTATCTTCTCATTTGGATGTAAGTTTTGCACGGTTGAGAAAACAATTTGGTGAATACATCATAGGTCTTGGTTACTATTATCCAGTATTTTTTCGTTTGGTAAGTGAATCCAAGAGGCACGTGCCAACATTTTCTAGGTGTATTTATAGGTCATGTCAACTGTAAGGGCTGGAATCTGTTTCCTTCTCTGCTTCTTTTCTAGGCTCTCCTCTCTTTCCTTTAAGTGTTGTTGTTAATGCTTCCTAAATTCAAATTTGTATGGGCGTTTCGGGTGAATGGTGGTTCACCAAGGTCCACCATGTTTCCTTTCTCTCTGTCTCTCTTCTTTCTAAATGAGAACAAAAAAGCCATTATCCTAATGAATCTACTTTTGTTGGACTTTTTTTCACGACAATGAAACACCATGAAGCATGTGAATGTCTTCTGTTTTTGTTTAGTAAACCCTCAAATATCATGTTAGACCATGCTGAGGTGGGGCTCATGATTTCATTGTCAGTTTAGCCGCATTTTTTCAGTCCCCTACTAGGGATTAACTCTATTTTGTCAGTTTTAGGCTTCTGTTAGACTTTTCAAACTTGAGCTCATGACTGTAATGAATCAAGCTGTGCCTAAACAAGACAGGAATTACAGATCAACAAGACCCCTCATGCCAGTTTGTCCTTTCACTGTCCAGGTCAGAAATTGCTTGGAGAGATGCGAAATATGCTCAAATATATGAGTACCTTAGGGAGGAGTATGAGGTCACTCAACGGTTTGGGAACTTGGATATCAAATTAAAATTTGTGGAGGTATATCTTTGCTATCAAAAACTTGTGCATGCAATGTTGAAACTGGTTCTTTTTTCACAACTTTGACAGACTACTTGTAATTCTGGAAAGGAAAATGTTTCTGGAGATACAGGCTTTAAAATTCATATAAATTGAAATGGCTTAGGGCAGGAATAAACAGATCAAATAAGCAGGGGATAATTCGATAATTTATTTGGAGGAGTACAATGCGCAATGATCTGAGAAATACCGAGTGAATTTCGAAAATGGTTTATGTTCTGTTTTTCTTTTCACCCAACAGTAGTCCTAAGCACAGTTTCCAACTCTTTATATTCTTAAGATAATATGGTTGTTTTTATGTAATTTGTTTTTTAAGATGCTCTGCTATCTTTCCAACAACAAAACGTTCTGTTGGCATGGTATTATATGCTTTTCATCTTGATAATTTTTTTTATCACTGTCTATATTTAAATTGTTCTTTATTGTGTGTTTTGCAGCACAACATTCGTTTCCTCCAAGAAGTTATTCAAAACAGAAGATCAGATCTTCTAGAATGGTGCATTATTTTTCTGCTAAGTATTGAGAATGTGATATCAATATATGAGATAATTAAAGGATAGGTGCAGTTGTTCAGCAGAATAGGATGGCCAACTGCTGCACTATTGCAAAGTTAAATTATCTAACATAGCATATTGAAATATCTCATTTTTTGTAATGACAATAAGTTCAGTATAAGACATGGAAATTTCTGAGTAGCCAAAATGTTTCTTTATTAATAGAAGAAAAAAATAAAAATAAAAAACATCATATCAACTTGTTGAAACTGTTGGAGAAGAAAACCAAGGTCATCGAGACAGCATGTAAATGGTTTAGCAAAATACCATCTCTTTATGAATATGAGACACTAACAGCTAGCAATAAACATATGCTGGAATTTAACTTGCTTTATGAATATCAGTTGCCCATAGAGATGCCACGCTCCTTGGAACTCTTAAGAGAGTTTTCTACCTTTAATTTGCTACAATTTAACTTGCTTTATTTACTAAATATGTCTCTCTAAATAGAGATTACTCATCTAAATAAGACTCCTTTTCTAACTAGAAAATTAATCTAAATGGAATTTTTTTTCTATCTAGAAAAATATGAAAATAAATCACTAATTACAATCAAATTCTATTATAACTAAAATACTACTACTAAAAATAAATCTTACTATAATTAAAATATTTATTTATAACAGGATGATCAAATTGCCATGAAGTTTGAGCTCTGGTTTATCACCCAAGTAATAGTTGCTTGCATAGATGCCATGTATGTAAAAGTTTTGTTTGCATGCATTGTGAGTTGCGATTGGCTTGGTCCATGTTCATGGACCAGGTCTAGGCAAGAAAAATCCCATCACCCGAGGGTAAGTGCTCCGGAAAATATGCATGCTCATCTAGATTCTCCTCGCGTCCCACCTAATTTTGGGAAGAGAGATGGATCAGATAATTAAGAATCATCACACTTCTATCTTACAATTAATGGAACAAAACATGAAGCTTTTCCGTTTTTTCAATCAAAAAATCAACCTACATTTCAGAACAAATCCGAAATAAGCAGGCATTAGATAGTGAAAAAGAAAATTAAGACTCGCAGTGATCATAGAGAGTTGTGCTGGGCTTTCCTTGAGATGCATTGGAGCTGCTCCTTCTAGTTAGTTAGTGCCTTGTAAGACGAATGGAGACCTTTTCTTTTTTGTAATCTTAGCAGATTTTACTGGGATTTTTTGGATTTGCTTTACTAATTTGTTTATGGGAAAACAGACATTTTTTGATTTTTTTATAATATATATTTGAATTTAATTAATTTAATGAATAGTCAAATTTTTAATTATTTAAAAATTTTAATAGCAGTTAATTTTTGACATTTTGAATTTAATTTTACAGAGTGAGTAATCAGATTTATCTATGAATATCATATTAAATGCAACAAATAATTTGGTGGAGAAAAAAACAGGCAAAACTTAAATTTTTGGATTTTTAAATTCTTATTTTTAAGATTTTTAAACACATAAGCATTCCAACAAATAATTAATTAAAAATAGCCATTGAGCTATTTTTAATCAGATTGCTGGGAATTCCAAGTATAAAACATACTTGACTTAATTGATATTAAAGTCTTATTTGTGGTAGTTTGTAGTAATTTTATAAAATTTGGATAAATTGTAATAAAAAACCTGAAAAAATAAATTGATTTGGGGTAAAAATATAATTTCAAAAAATAAAAAAATAAATGGGGAATAAATCGGATAAAAATAAAAAATTTAAGAGCTTAATATGACCATACTAATTAGCTCTTCATGTTTTGTTAGACCAATTTCACTCTTAAAAAATTAAAATTAGACCAAACGTACTCTTAAAAAATCAAAACTGAATAAAAATGTCATAATTGAAAAGAAATGCATTATATATTTTTTTCACATTAAAACGTTTAAGTTGTAATTTCTTTTTCCTAATTTGCATTTTTAATCTACATTATTTTTTTTTATGAAAAAAAAGAGACTATAGGTTCAAAATCAAAATTTTTCAGTAAATTGTAACCAGTATTTACCGCTGAAATGTTCATTTGAAAACAATCTGTCACAATTTTAAAAGTTGAGTATTTCATTAATTAAGTTTAAAATTATGTCATATTTAATTAAATTAAGTTCCAGTTTATAGTACCAAAAAGGAGATAAAAATTAAGAAAAGAAATATATATATAGTGACTTAGAAGAATCCCAAGAAATTAAAGAAGAGATGAGAAGTTGGTGGTTCATACTGTGGAAATGGAAAACAACAAATTTGGTAGCCATTGATCATGGAAGTGGAAGGTGGGACATTGTCACAATTTTCCTTCTATTTTCTGACTTGGAAAATCAAAATTACTTACAACAGTGTTGATTCATTTATAATTAAAGCTACCCACCCCTCATATATGTATTGTTTTTATGTTAAATTTTCTCTCATAGTCATAAGTGATTTCTTAATGTTAATTTTCAAAAGTGTAATTATACTACTAATTAAATTTAGAAAATTCATCTCCAACACATGAAATGAGATGGCACAAATACTTTCTCACTCAATTCAAATTTTAAATGTGGAGTATATTAAAATATTAAAAATTAAAAATTTTAGAAACGATAAATATAAATATTTCAGACTTTGAAAAAAGAAGTTCATATCCTTCAATAATAATTGTTAATCGAATTTGTCCTATGAAGATAATTTAAACCGATATCGTAATATCATGTATGGAAGAAATTGATATTAATGCATCGAGTAAATTATATATATATATATAAAAGAATAATTATTTCCTTGTTCATCTTTTTGAGAATAAAATATTATTCAGGGTATAAGGCATCATTTCTATCCTGATCATCGACTCCATACGTTCGTATATGAGCTCCTATAACCACCTTGGTCACTTCAATAATTAATTCCACCACAGTATAATCATCATATTCCATTATTTTTTCATAAATTATCTCTATGTCATCATCATCAGACAAATTCACTGACGTTCAACATAACGATCCTCGGTTATACAATGGACTATTGTATATAATTCTTGAAATAACTTGATTCACACCTAAACCCAATTTAATGTGAATTTTATGTTTTAATTCAAGAAGAGTTAACTTATTTCTAAGCCTCAATCTCTTAGTAACTGCATTTGGCACCGATATATCATATTGAAAATCTAAAACTCCATAACTTATTTGCCCACCTGTATACAAGTAAAAGTCAGTATATGCTGACATCTTCAAATTAACTGTATTAATTATATCATTAAGCCACAATTTGAATATTTAACTAAAGATTCACATTATTATATATATATATTTTTTATTTAGCGTCTTATTATATGTCACTAGATCTCATATTTAAGTCTGCAACAAGTTATTTTATCATATATGTACACAAATATTTAAATTTATGACACACCTTCTTTATAATCTTATTTACAACTTAAATATTTTATAATAATTCTCCTTTCTTAAAATAAACTTTATTCTATTATACCTTACAATTTTTGCTTTTATTTAAATTATGACAAAATAATATATTTATTTTCAAATTATAATAAGTATGTAAGTGTAAAAAAACATATAAATAAATACATTAAATTTAAAATAATACCTTCTTCTGAGCTTTATTTTATACGCGTTCGATGCTAGTGACAATATTAAACTTTAATTAATTAATATCTGCAAATTGCAAACAATAAATTAAAATTTAATTAATAATAATACACAAAAATCATATTTAACTTTAAAATATTAAATAATCAAATATTACCGATTGCTCATAATATGGCAGTAGCAATTACAGATCACTGTCTCTCATAGAACAACAAATTAATATTTGCATACGAGTGTTCTTCATTCATCCATATTCACTGTCTTTCACTCTCCCACTCTCTCTTGAAATTGAGCCTTCATCACTTATACCAGTGATTTTCATTCATTCCGAAAGTATTTATATTTGGTGCAATTATTTGGTTCAACGCATTTTAAGATAGTGGACTGAAAAAGGCTGCATATTTTTCTATTTTCGCAGCCTGTTGTTGCGGGAATGAGACTATCATATTCTCCCAATTCCATAGTACTTCGTTGTTGCATTAGATAAGTGGGTCCCACCGAAAATCCGGAATTTTATGAAATTTGCCATCCACCCCACCTATGGGCCCCACTGTTCTAATTCTGCAGTGACTTGTTGCGGGATTAAGTTGGGTAACCTCTTTTTCCCAAATAGTTTAAAAACCACCCTATTTTCCACCCTATTTTCCAAATTATCTTTTACAAACACATCAATCTTAAAAAATTCCCCATGTAAACTGTAAAGGGCTGGAAGCTGCTTCCTTTTCTTCTTCTTTTTTAGGCTTTCCTCTCTTTCCTTAAATTATTGTTGTTCATAATTTCTAAATTCAAATTTGTATGGGCATTACGGGCGAATGGTGTTTCACCAAGGTCCATTTTGTTTCCTCTCTTTGTCTCTCTTCTGTATAAATGAGAACAAAAAATCCATTATCCTAATGAATCTAATCTTGTTGGACTTTTTTTCATGACAATCAAATGCCATGAAGCGTGTCAACTTCTTCTGTTTATGTTTAGTGAACCCGCAAATCTCATGTTAGATCATACTGACTGTGTTAATAAGGGCGCTATGAGATGGTACTCCTGATTTTATTGTCAGTTTAACTGCATTGGTTCAGTCCCCTACTAGGGATTAACTCTATTTTGTCAGTTTTAGGCTCCTGTTAGACTTTTCCAACTTGATCTCATGATTGTAATGAATCAAGCTGTGCCTAAACAAGGCAGGAATTACAGATCAACAAGAACCCTCATGCCAGTTTGTTCTTTCACTATCCAGGTCAGAAATTGCTTGGAGAGAGGCAAAATATGCTCAAATATATGAGTACCTTAGGGAGGAGTATGAGGTCACTCAACGGTTTGGGAACTTGGATTTCAAATTAAAATTTGTGGAGGAATATCTTTGCTCTCAAAAAGTTGTACATGCAATGTTGACACTGGTTCTTTTTTCATAACTTTGACAGACTACTTATCATTCTGGAAAGGAAAGTGTCTGGAGATACAGGCTATAAAATTCATATAAATTGAAATGGCTTAGGGCAGGAATAAACAGATCAGATAAGCAGGGGATAATTTGTTAATTTATTTGGAGGAGTACAATGCACAATGATCTGAGAAATACTGATTGAATTTCGAAAATGGTTTATGTTTGTTTTGTAAGATGCTCTGCTATCTTTCCAACAACAAAACTTTCTATTGGCATGTTATTATATGCTTTTCATCTTGATAATTTTTGTCACTGTTTATATTTGAATTGTTCTTTATTGTCTGTTTTGCAGCACAACATTCGTTTCCTTCAAGAAGTTATTCAAAACAGAAGATCAGATATTCTAGAATGGTGCATGATTTTTCTGCTAAGTATTGAGAATGTGATATCAATATATGAGATAATTAAAGGATAGGTGCAGTTGTTCGGCAGAATAGGATGGCCAGCTGCTGCACTAGTGCAAAGTTAAATTATCTAACGTAGCATATGAAATTTCTCGTTTTTTGTAATGGCAATAAGTTCAGTGTAACACATGGAAATTTCTGAGTAGCCAAAATGTTACTTTATTAATAGAAGAAAAACTATAAATAAAAAACATCATATCAACTTGTTGAAATTGTTGGAGAAGAAAACCAAGGTCATCGAGACAGCATGTAAATGGTTTAGCAAAATCCTCTTTTTGGGAATCTGAGACAGTAACAGCTTTAGAGATGATCATGGGGCGCGGATTCCCCGGTTCCGGCGGGGATCCGCCCCGTTCGGGACAGGAAATTCCCGAAATTTCTCCCCGCGGGGACGGGGCGGGGGAAAAAAATTTCCTGTCCTAGAATCGGGGGCGGGGACGGGGAATGGGGTATCCGCCCCGCGGGGATCCCCGCCCTGAAAAAATATATATATATATATTTTAAAATATAATATTTTATAAATAATTAAAATTAAAATATAATTTAATTTTATAATTATTAAGTTTTAAATTATATTTAATTTTAAATTATTATTGATTTTAAAATTTTTATTTATTAAATATTATATTTTAATTTTAATTATTAATAAAATATTATATTTAAAAAAAAAAAACGGGGGACAGGAATCCTCGGGGGGCGGGGACGGGGGAATTCTTCCCCCGACATTGGTGGCGGGGACGGGGCGGGGAATCCCCGCCACTGGCGGGGGAGGGAGTGGGGGAGCATTCCCCGGCCCCGCCCCACCCCGTGATCATTCCTAAACAGCTTTGCAATAAGCAATTGTTGACTTTGTGTTGACTCAAACCCTATATCTGAAATTCCTTTAATCTTTCTTTTTTTAAATTAATTTTCATTTTCTCAACTAATTTCTTTTATTTGAATACTAAGCTATCAGAGGCCATAGGCTTTGACCAATTTTGTTCGAGCTAAATCTGATCTATTATGTGGTAAAGCTCTTAACAATTTAGATCGATTATGAGAGTAAAGCTCGAGCTAAATCAATTTATTATGATTATGGTAATTTTATTCATTCATGAGATTCAAATTCGAACATTGCTTTATTTTATATACTAATATTAATTAGATAAAAATCTTTTTGCTGGTAGTACTAGTTTTTTCATTACTAGAAATCTACATAATAGCACTAAATCAGCTAGATAGGGCTCACTGAAGTTCACGCCTCACTTAAGGGCTTAATTAACCTTAAATAGTTTATGGTCTTATCATTTGCCCATAGAGAGGCAGATGAGGGCCCTGTGGTCTTCAGCACAGAATGTGTCCGTGAGAGGAAGAATAAGATCCAGTTCATCCTCCTAAAACTGATGAAGGAAATAAAAAATCTTGAATGAATTGTATGCTAAAGTTCCATAAATTAAGCACCCTGCAGAGGCAAAATTAGATTCTGAATTTATATCCAGTCATTGAAAAAACAAGATGTTTTGCTAATCTGCCAAGAGAATTACTAAGGCTTTTCCATCATCCATAAATGAAGATGTATTTAACTCAAAAATCATCTACTCTAATGGCAGCTTGTGGCACATCATATGCAATTCTAGGCCTGGACTTTTTGACACCGGCAGTAAACCAAATCTTATCTGATTTGTAGCCTTCAGCTGCAACACTTGTGACTTTAACCCACACTAGGACCTTTGTTTTCATTCCCTCTATACCTGTGAGCTTCCCTCTCATAAGTATTGCTCTTACTCTGGTTGCATACCTCAATACAGACAAGTCCTTGAAGCTGATTTCACATGCGGAAGGCAAATATACAATCAGCCTGGCCTTTGACTCATCAAATTCATAACAGGTTATGTTCTGGGGAAAGAGACCAGGTGGCAAGTTGTACTCTCGAAGGAGATCTGGCAAGCTTTTCAGCGGTTTCCCTACAGATAGAGAAAACATAGAGTAGATCATTCAGTAAGACATAGAAGCACATGCACTGCATACACAGCTTTTGTGACAATGTATTGCAATGAAGAAGACTATGGGAGATTGACGTTAATTAGTAAAATGATACGTTTTGGACTAAACATAGTTTGCAACCAAACTTGCTGGAAATTTAATTTACGTCAAAATTAACTTTATTACTGAGTTCACCCATAACTTTCAATTTTTGATCAATTTACTGCAAATTCTAAGAGAACTAACCTCAGCAAAAATTAGCCATAGAATGAATGCTATGAGTTAATTTGACCATAAAGTTACTTTTAGGATCAATTCAACTTCACTGAGACTTCAAAGAGAAATTCGACCTTTAAACCGAAAATACGTTCAAGTCAGTTGAAGAGAAGTATGTTAGCAATAGCTTAAGAAACTAAAGCTTAGAAGCAACACATAAATAGTCTAATGAATCATCATATTACACATAAACTGTGGGATGGAAAAACTTGCCTTGAAGTTACTACGGGCTTAATAAATCAAAGAAGAATATATCTGGGGAAACAAAAACTCATCTGCTACTTAAGGGAAGCAAATCCAATGATTTAGAAGGGCAAATACAAAAATTAATTGCTCATTGGTAAGGGCATTATTTATTGAGGTGGCTATGTCATCACTAATCTTCTCTAATTGCATGCTGGTTTAGTTAAAAGGCAACAGGACAGTGACGCCACAAAGAGTCAAGGCATTATTATGTTATAAATTCTTGTTGGTTTTTTATTTATGAAGGAGAGAAAAGTAGAAATATAGAGCTTTGGAACTCATGAACTTGGCTCTATCTCAATTATTTGTTCATAAAACTTACATATTTATAGTAGAATTTGTAACAAACATAATAAAAAATATTCCTAAAAATATGAATATCAAACAATAAAATCAAACTCAAATTTAAATATAAAAAATCCTAACTCTCCTACTTCTCCTACTCCAATCTTTGACTCAATATTTTATTGATTGCAATTGACTCATTCTCAACAATTCTCCTTTTCAAGCAGCAGCACTGAACATAATTTATTACCTTTCAGCTTGTTGAAAACCCATTTTGCCTTCTCTTCGACAGTATTAGAGAAAGTCTGCCATCACAAGGAAAAAATTAGGAAGTAGTGATTTACTTTACAAGAAACGGAATCTCCACATAATATCAGACAGTATTCGAGAAACCTATATGACTGGAAACTACTCTCAAATGAAATCCTAAATCTCGTTACTAGGTAATTTAAACTTATATTGGCTGAATGATGATTTTCATATGATGACACTTAGCCTAACTTTTGTATAGTTCCAATCAAAAACAAATAATTGTCCAGCTATACCGGTAAGATGTTAATTTCCATTCCTCTTCTCTCACCTCTTTTCTTCAGATGCTAATATCCAGTGATGTTGAATCAAATTAATTACAAATGCGACCAATCTAGAAGCAAATGGAAAGACAAATAGAGAAATTGAATAACATTTTCAAACCCCTGCGACTAAATTAGCCACAACAGAAGCCAAAAGAAAAAAAAAAAAAGGGAACTAAATTTAGTGGCTTGAAATCCGAAAACCTTGGCATTTTAAATTCGTTAGCTTTATTGACTAAATCAAAAACCCATTTCCAAATTCATTCATTTTCTAGCAAAATCCAGAGACCTATTCAGGATTAAAAGAAAGAAGAATGAAATGTGTACAAATCATGTAACCCACATTACATAATTAGTGACCACAATGGCAAAAATCAACATCAGAGAAAGAGTAAAGAAGAATCATTGAAAACTCACAGTGATGTCTTCAGTAATGTTAGAGAGCTCTTCCTTGGCTTTCTTTGAGATCCATGAGCTCCCAACTCTAAAGCTGCTAACTTTTGTAAGTGCCTTCTCCATTTCTCACTTTCTCTTTAGATGGGTAGAAAGAAAGGATTGGTTTGCTTGTCTCTTTTCTTTTCTGCTCACTCGCACAAAGGGAATGAGTTGAAGAAGAGAGTGTAGGCCTAATGTTGAAAATACATGAAAGCTGGCAGTCATATAGAGACAAAAGAGGAGCTGGAGCAGTGGAAAAAAGCAGCTCGCCGTTATCGATAAATTAAATTTCATGCCGGGCCAATTTTATTTTAATCTTTTCACAAGCATAGAATTGCATCAATCTGCAAAGAATTAATTCGGTGCGTTGGTGAATATAAGGGTGCATGTTTGAATGGTTTAATTATGTCCTTTTCATCTATCCGATGGTTCAAATATACTAGCATTATGTGATCCACATCTCAAATTATATTTTCAATTTATAAATTTTTATCCATTTTATTTTATTTTATAAATATTAAAATAAATATTAATTTTGAATGTTAATTCAGTATATCAATATATCATTGAATTGAATGTAAGCATCTGATTTCATGCGATTTGATAGTGTGCATGTGCACTGGGCGTCAGCACATTAAATCACGCCCCATTAATTTTACTCAATTTGATAAAAAAAATTATATTAAAAAGTTAAAATATTATTATTTTAAATTAAAATAGTTACTTTTTTATTTTTTGCAGTTGTTACCCAAACCCAATATTATTTTAAAAAAATAAAAATAGTAAAAAATATAAAAAAGAGAAATAATAATAAAATTATTAAATGTTTTACTTATACAATAAAAATAAAATTCAAATGCATTCAATAAATATTATCTTAAAAGGTAATAGTTTAGTGAGATGATTTTTTAAAAGTTTTACATCAAAATTTTGTAAAAAATTAAAGATTTGACTCCAGTAACCTAAATGAAAAAGATTCAGATATTTTAAGGGAATAAAGCTTATCAAGTGAACTCATTCTATTCAAGGAATTTGAACTGTGAAGAAGAAAGTTACTGCCTGGCTGTATACAGAAAAGAAATTGAAAGATGATACCCTATATATTAAAGTATGATTAAAGTTAAAAGTTTTGGTCTTTAACACAGATTAAAAAAATAATTAAACAGCTTAATATTTTTAAAAATATAGCTAAGTGGCTAAATGTCTTTCTATTAATTAATATACAAATATATTTAAAATATCAAAATAAGAACAAAATACAAATATGCATTAATTTTTTTTTTAAAATTTTAAAAACGATGTTTTAAGTAAAATAAGAAAAGAAACTCAAAACTTTTGATCCGAAACTGACGTTGGAAGTGCAATGGCAGAAGAGTAATATTTATGGTTATTGGAGCTTTGGCTTTATGATGATGCATTTATTCTCAAAGATGCAAAAGAACATGGTGGGGCAAAGATAAAGATTCCTAGCTGGAAAGTTGACAGTGACAAACTTTTCTAGGAAAATATGTATGAAAGTCTTTCAAGATTGCTAGGCATTATGCAAAACTGCCCCATTGGTGAATGTTATTAATTATTAAGATATGCTAACGTTAAAAGGGAAGGAAAATGATAAAAAGTGACACAGCAATGATACATAACAACACAAATTCACATCTATTTGAACTCTTTTTTAATTCGAATTCCATTGCATAAAGAAAGATGATGCACATATATTGAGGGCTCGGCATCTTTCGATCTACTCAGCTTGAATTTTCTTGGCAAGAACCGTGATCAAATTGACATTCATGTTCTCCACTAAACTTGACTCAGAATTTTATATTTTTATTATATGATAACAAAACTCTAACTGATAGTTCGGACACGACGAACAGTAAGATCTGCGCATCCTATTAGCTCGAGATACGATTCACCCTCACATAAGATTTGGTCACGCCGAACAATTTAGACAGTTTACAAGCCAATAACAAAAATCAAATCCTAATGGGAGTAACCAAAATCTGCAAAATCCTTACTTATTAGCAAAAAATAATTCTTCTCTCATCTTATCCCTGAAAATAGAAAGGAATATATTTATCCTATTTAAGGAAGATAGAGATTTAAATCTCCTATATAGGTGCAAACTCTCTTACTCATTCTTAAAAATAGAGTGGGAGTTTAAATTTTTCAGTTTTTTCCGTTTCTTTACTATCATCAAAATTACCGTTTGAAATCTTTTTAGTCGGAAAATTTCGATCGAATTTTTGTAAATTTTTTAGGTGACTTATTCGTGACGAAAGACTTGAAATTTCTCAGCCAAGTTATCATTATCAGCCGATGTAAAACAATTATAATTTCGGAAAGGTGAAAACAGGAAATGTTGGTTATAACTCGAACTTATTTGCAGTCTTGTAGAAGCCTCGAAGACGGTGGGAAATTCTTGAAATTTCCAAAGTGGATTCTCCAAGATAGTGCCTGCAGTAATCACCAAAATGACACATGGCCTTTGTTGGACTGGCATCTAAATTAGAAAACAACATCAAAGAGAATCTGATACTTGTTTGTGCATTTATGATCAATAAACCAATGAGGCTCAGAACCAGCACTAAAAACTTGCTTGTTACTTTGCAAATAATACCGTCACTGTTAGAGACCTGAGTTCCAAAGCACTTAATGGGAATCTACTCCTTATCACAGACAATTAAAATACCAAAAGAGTTAAAAAAGGAGACAAGTAGACCCATAAAGCGTTCTCTCTTTGAGATAAATAAGCAACTTCCATTAAAGAAAAACATAATGGAAACCATATAGCAGTTCTGTTGAGCATACACAAGGGTTTGCTTATTAAATCAAGGAGTGTGACAGGCATCTTTTACACACTAAACCAGTAGAAACCTGCAAGCACATTGTGCCATGAACAGCAGCAGATCGACAATCACCATCGTTTCCGTATTTTACAAAACTTGGAAGATCTTTGAAGACTTTGTCGTTGGTAGTTATTGAACCAGCACATGAATGTAGGACCTAATTTTTGAGTTAATAGAGAATAAAAATGTCAATATAGTTGAAGCGTATCCTTGTTTTTTACCTCATGAGAAAAGATGAGGCTGAAAGATGACGATGTTTACCTGTTTTAGATTTCAATTGGGGAAACTGAGATGTCTAGTGGTAGTTGTGAACACGAGTACGCAGAAACATATGTTGTTGAGGCTTGAAATAGAAGGAAACTTAACATTAAATTACGTTGCCACCATCGGTGATGAGGGAGAAAAGATAAGAGAGAACCAGAGCAAAGAAAGCAAAGTGATTCCAAGTACGACAAAAAAACCCTTGCTTTATCAAACTTGGGATGATCAAATTTCCACGAAGTTTGATCCCTGCTTTATCGCCCAAGTAACAGTTGCTTGCATAGATGCCACATATGTAAGTTTTTTTTTTGCATACATTGTAAGTTGTGATTGGCATGGTCATGGACGAGGTCTAGGCAAGAAAAATCCTACCACCCGAGGGTAAGTGATCCGGAAAATATGCATGCTCATCTAGATTCTCTTTGCGTCCCACCTAATTTTGAGAAGAGATATGGATCAGATAATTTTAAGAATCATTACTCTTCCATCTTACAATTAATGGAACCAAAAATGATGCTTTTTCGTTCGTTCAATCAAAAACCACCTACAGTAAGTAGTGTACGTAAACTCTTCCACTAAAAAGACAATTTGCCTTCTCTTCAATAGCACCAGAGAGTGTGCGGTCACAAGAAATAGATTAAGAAGTCGTAAAATTTCCTTGACTAGAAGCACGATATGACAGAAAAAAATAAAATAAAATGGGCAAACGAAATTGAAAACTTATGAGCACAGATGCAGAATAGTCAGAGATACAAGTGGAAAAGAATCATTAACACTCGCAGTAATGACAGAGACATTATCCTGGCCTCCCTTTCGATTGTTGCCTTCTCTATAGATTTGCATAGTTGCTTTCATTTCTTTACTACGTCACTTACACGTTGGCCCTACGAGTCAATATCAAAGAGAGACGAATTGGCAGAAAAAAATTGGATGCAGGATTTTCACTGATTTGCTTGGATTGATATAGATTTGCTCGGTTTCCAAGAAAGCGCCTTATTATAACGCTCTCTTTGTCAAGGGTCGAAAAGTGCAGACCATTATTCATTTATTTATGGTATCTAAACAATACCAAAACTTGGCAAGAAATCAAGCAACCTAACAACATTCCAATGACCATGGCCACTCTAGCACTCGTACTGATCATGCTATATATACACACATGCAACGTCATCATACTATACATAAATGTAAGAAGAAAGAATTGCAAACAGTCTAAAACTTCACACGTGTTAAGAAGACTGATAATACACAATGAGCCAAATTAGTCAAGCCTTCTCAACACTTATTCAACTTGGAACTTTTTTGGTGAGAGGCATGATCAATTTGCTATACAGGTTCACCACTAAGCTTGGCTCCACTTTATATATGGGTTCAACCATTTTTTCTTGTGCTTCAAGTGTTACATGCTGGCCAAATGTTTTGGCTTTCATCTTCACTCTCTTCTTAACTGCTGCTTCCACAGATTCATATGTCAGCAGTTCCATGAGTTTTCCCCTATTCTTTAAAATCCAAAAACCAAACCAACAATGTGAAAGGTTAAACTACTGAAGCAGAAAAGTAGAATCAGAAGGAAACAGTTAAGAATGCAACTTACTTGCTGTCTATAGAAGCCTCATAGTCACTAGGGGATTCTTGAAATTTAGCCTCGGCCACAAACTTTCCAAAGTGGATTCTCCTTGACAATGCCTGCAAGAAGAGAAGAAACAAATAGAATCTTTTCAAATACGCATTGCAGCATCGGAATGAAAAATCTTAGAGATATTACATCAGTCAAAACTGACGTGAAAGGATCAGTTCATTGCACACCTGCAAGCACATTATGTCGTGAACAGCAGCAGATCTGCAGTTCCCATCATTTCCAGCTTTGACCAATTGGGGAAGAAGTTCTAGGAAATACCCATCCCAGACCTCCTTGTTTAGATTGATTGAACTTGCACAAGGATGTAACATCTAATTTCACATCAATAGAGATTCCAAATTAGTTAAACAGATGTTAATTGCAAAAGTAATTAATCTCATAATTAACTTTTTAGCAGTATTGATTGCAAAAGTAATTAATCTCCTAATTAACTTTTCAGCAGTATTGCTGTATAAAATCCTCCACGTGTGGGTACTGCAAGGGAGGGATCGCTGGCTCTGGCAAGTGTTCTGGGAAAAAAGCATGCTCGTCTGGACTCTCATAGCGGCCCACCTAATTTGAAAAGATTAACAATCTTAACATAATTTTCTCTTGGTGATTTGTGCAGTATTTTGGTTGTGACTGAATTACCTGAGCATGTAACTTTTCTGTTTCTCTAACAATGAACTGAACCAAAGAGCCTTGGAAGCCATCGATGGAGAATGCATCAGGGTCATATGTGTCTGCATTGTAGGAGTGCTGAGCTCTCAATAACAGGCTACATATTATGCAATCCTCTTGCAGAATCAAAGATTGCCTTATGCTTTCATGATAGCAACAATGATAATCAAACAAACACAACTCACAAGAATGGAAAAGATAATGTATACTGCTGTATTAATGAATCAAATACAGTATAATTCTCGGTTTCTTCATAACAAGAAAATAAGAACAAATGGTCAACTATAGTAAGAGCCCTCGGCTACAAGGAAGAACAGCCCCTGGTGCTGCTCTAACCTTTCCCTCACTCTTCCTACAAACCAATTACAAAATACTTTTCTGCATAAAAAACCCCACACACTACTCTCCTCCCTTTTATTAGCTCTCCTGCATAACTAACTTGTGTAACTGCTTATTCCCTTTCTTCTCTTTGCATCTGCTACTTGGGCTTCCTTGCATACACTTTTCACACTGTGGGCTTGGGGCTCATCATGGCTGGTAGCATTTGCTCTATCATTGCCACCGGATGGAAAAGCAGGCTTGTCCTCAAGACTGAAAGCAGGAAACTGATTACGAATCATGAACTCATCTTCCCAAGTGGCATTGTCGGCTCCTCCTTCTTGCCACTGGACTAACCACTGAGCTATTGACTCTCCCTTCTTGCTGATAACTCTTTTAGCCAACACACAATCAAGAAAGACAGCAAGTACCTCAACTGGTTCTACATTAGCTGGGATAGAAGAAGATACGGGCACAACTCCAATGGACTTCTTCAACAGAGAAAAATGAAAAACAGGATGGATTTGAGCATCGATTGGTAACTCCAACTTGTAGGCCACAGGTCCTATGTGTTGAATGATGGAATAAGGACCATAAAAACGTGGCGCCAATTTTGGTGTAATGCGGGACACTACCGAATGCTGGAGATGAGGTCTGAGCCTAACATAAACCTGATCGCCTATTGCATACTCCACATGACGTTGATGATTGTCAGCAAGATTCTTCATCTGTAATTGGGCACGAACTAAGTGAGCCTTTAATTGACGTAAGGCTTCATCTCTATCCTGTAGCTCTTTCCCAACAGCTGCCACTTGAACTTCGCCTGGAACGAACTGGAATACGCTTGGTGCTTTGCGACCATAAATTGCTTCAGATGGAGTAGTTCCAATGGACACATGGTAGGTTGAGTTATACCGAAATTCAGCCCAAGGCAACCAAAACACCCAAGTTCTTGGTTGATCAGTGGCAAAACAACGCAAATAGGTTTCAACACACCTATTCACCACCTTCGTTTGGCCGTCAATTTGTGGATGATAAGCTGAGCTGAAATTCAAGTTTGTACCCTGTAGCTTAAAAATTTCTCTCCAAAACCGGCTAAGGAACACTGGATCACGGTCGCTGAGGATGGACTTAGGTAAGCCATGTAAGCGGACTGTCTCTCGTACAAAAATCTCAGCCAATGTCCTGGCAGTAAAAGGATGTTTGAGGGGAATGTAATGAGCATATTTGGACAAACAGTCCACCACCACCCAAATCGTATCGAAGCCCTTTGACCTTGGTAATCCAGTAATGAAATCCATAGATATGTCCTCCCAAAGCTCCTCCAAAATAGGAAAAGGTTGCAATAACCCGCTAGGCACCAAGGTTGATGCCTTATAACGCTAACAGATGTCTCATGACTGAAAAAACGTTGGATGATTTTTGTCATACCAACCCAATAGAAAGAAGAAGCAAGTCTTCTATAGGTTCTGTAAAACTTCGAGTGCCCACCGCAAGGACCAGCATGGAATTCATTCAACAATTTAGGAATGCAGGACGAAGTTGATGAAATCACTAACCTGTTTTTATAAAGCAGTATTCCCCGTTGTTCAGCATAACCCGGATGGGTGAGAGGGTCGTGCTTCAAGTCAGCAATGATTTTCTGAAGATGCAGGTCTTTGGCTACCTCTTGGAACAACTCCTGCACATCTAACCACGTGGGAGTGACTGCCATAGGCCGTAATTCTCCTGCGATTCCCGCCACCCGGGATAAGGCATCAGCAGCTCGATTTTCTTTTCTGGGCTTGTAATGGACTTCAAACTTGTACCCCATCAGCTTGGCAAGCCAATTTTGCTGCTATGCTGTAGAACTTCGCTGATAGAGTAGTTGACGTATGCTTTGTTGGTCAGTATACACCACAAAAGGTTTGCCCAGCAGATAAGGTCTCTAATGTAACACATGTGGTAAGGGTAACGATATGGGCGCACACATACCGAACGCTGGCCTGGTTGCAGGTTAATCACATGTTCTATATCACGCTTAGGAGGAAGACCATCCAACTCAGTAAACACCATACTATACTGCTTGAGCAGAGAACCCATTTGGTTTTTCTGTCTCCCTGCTAAATGGTCCAAAACAGTCCCAGTCTCCGAAGGATGGCTGCTTTCTTCAGCTGTCAGTTGATGTAAATGCCCTTCCAACCAGCATTGCAACGATCCCTGAAGTTCAGTTCTAGTACCTCGGGCCTCTATCTTCTGTCCCTGATGAACAAACTTCAAACTTCCAGTTGCCCAATTTGCAGTAATATCACCCAAGGTTCTTAACCATCCTACTCCCAAAATCAAATCCAGACCGTCAATATCAGTAACCAAAGCATCAATTAAACCATGGTACTTGCTGAAACAAATGGGAATTCCTACACATCTCCTATCCACAGCAATTACGTTCCCATCCCCTAACCTTATTCCCAAAGAGTTAATATAACTGACCTGGAGTCCCAGAACAGAAGCTAGTTGGGTTGAAATGAAATTGTGAGTGGCCCCGCTATCAACTAACATTTCGATCGAAACTTCATTGATGCTCCCTTTCAGCTTGATGGTTCTCAAGTTCTTGTCAGATGGATCAGGTACTCTTATTTTGTGGTGAAAATGGTTCAGTTCCAGCACCCTGCATTCCCCATCCACAGGAGTCTCCTCCCCTTCGTTCTCCACCTCGTAAAACTCTTCTTCGTCTTCAATTTCCTCTCCTTCGTCCAGCAACATTACCTTCAATTGTGCCTTAGAGCATTTGTGCTGAGGCGAATAATGTTCACCGCACTGAAAATATAGGCCCTTCTGCCTTCTTTCTTCCCACTCGATTTTTGTGAGCTACCGTACACCGGTGCGCCGTTGCCCCTATCGATTAGATTCAGAGGTCAAAGACAATGTTGGAGTTTGGCTGTTTGAGTAACCCATTGGGCTCTTATTGTGACTTGGGCTTAAGGTGGTATTGTGTAAGGCTTGGGAAAACCCAGTCGAGTATTTCCAGCCCACGATCCACACAACTCACAAGAATGGAAAAGATATTGTATACTGTTGTATTAATGAATCAAATACAGTATAATTCTCAGTTTCTTCACAACAAGAAAATAAGAGCAAATGGCCAACTATAGTAAGGGCCCTCAGCTACAAGGAAGAACAGCCCTTAGTGCTGCTCTAACCTTTCCCTCACTCTTCCTACAAACCAATTACAAAATACTTTTCTGCATAAAAAACCCCACACACTACTCTCCTCCCTTTTATTAGCTCTCCTGCATAACTAACTCGTGTAACCGCTTATTCCCTTTCTTCTCCTTCCATCCGTTACTTGGACTTCCTTGCATACACTTTCCACACTGTGGGCTTCGGGCTCATCATGACTAGTAGCATTTTCTCTATCATTTCAAGGCTGAAGCTCTGGCTCTCATCTACCCTGAGTCTTTGAATATCTACATGCAAAGGAATCAAGACTTAAAAAATTTGAAACAACAGTAGCAAAACACGAATTTGTACACCAAGTCATTCATCCTAACATGCCAAGGTATGGCATGCCTGTTTAATTTAAAGCTAGTCAAGCATGAACTAGCATGGGCTTACGAACAAGCAAACTTTCAGCATTTGAAATTGTTTGACACGCATAGAGTATTCATATATGGTAAGTAATCAGAACTTATTTGTGTCTATTATAGCAAGAATCCAATATATATATATATATTCATTGACTGAAGACGCAACTTTCTATTCTTCTAAAACATTATCAAATATTATATAGTTAACAATCATATCAAATGAAAAAGCAATTATAATTTCATTTTTCTCGATGATGGAAGAAAATTTATTGAGACACAATCTAGAATACGACAGTGCCCAAGACTCAAACTATAATGTTTAAAATGATACGTTAAAAATTGCAACTCATCTCATTCTAGAATGTTTCTTCTTTTTATTTTTCTGTTTAGGGCCTTTGAAGTGTACCAACATTGAAGAGAAGAGAAAAAATTGAATGAAACATCGAAGAGCAGAGAAAAAATTGAGTTACTGATAAAACTAAGGCTATTAATCACAAACTCAACAATAAGAAATCAACCAAATAGATGAAAGGACTGTATTGAAGGAAATAACTGTCTCATACAGCAGGAAGTCCTCAACAGCTATACTGAGGATTCTTTACAATTCATAAAACGAAACAAAGAACAATAATAACACCAAATGGCAAAGGCACAAAACCCTTCACCCCTAAAGCAGAAAAGTTCAATCTCCTCTGCTCCTCTTTAAAAATAACCACTCAAAACAGAAACATGCTCTTCCTCATGACAGAGAGAGTATTTATAATTACTCTCTCTTCCTCCTCTTTTTCCTCTTCATGCGTAACCACCTTCTTCCAGCTCAGCAGCCTCTTTGTCTCTGATGGGCTTGCTGTTCCTTCTTGTGTACACCCTCCATATTTTGGGCCTTGGGGCCTGCCCATCATTGCTTGGATCAACATCTTCATCAGTTACCCACTTCAAATGGTAAAATGTTGAAGAAATTGCCATAAGATTAAATAACAAGCAATTAGGTTCACTTGTCCATCTAACATAGCATGCAAAACAAACTTAAAAAAAAAAAAAAAAAAAGAGAGAGAGAGAGAGAAATGACCTATGTATAAATAAGAAATACACGTATATAAAATGTATGCAGGTTTCTTACCCATTGGTTACAGATGATGAGGCCGGAAGAACACGATATCCATGCATTTTAGCTTTCAAATGGAGAAACCGAGAGGTCTTATGGTGATTATGAACAAAATTTAAACTGGACATGAAGTAACGTACAGAGTTGAGGCCTGAGATAGAAGCACAAACCACATTCAATTTAATTCCTTCCATTGAAAATGAAAGAGGAGATTAGAGAGACGCTGAGCAAAAAGAGCAAAGTTATAGCAAAGGTGGAAAGAAGGTAAAGCCAAGAGCAAAGAGAGCAATGAGAAAGCAAACGGAAGAAAGAAGTGAGAAGCCTAAGCAGACGAGAGAAAGAAAGGCAATAAATCGATCAAATCAAAAGAAGCAAACAAAAGTTGTTTGCGTTGCATAAAGAAAACTCCAAAAGTTGTTTCAGAAAAAGGAAAAGGAATCGTGAAACATAGACATGATAATTAACATTTCCATTTTAAGGACGTGTATGAACTATAGAAACATGATGAAAAAAAACTATTGAGAATTTATACATGAGAATGTTTGCTTTTAGTGACCTAATATGATAAAAGTGAAGAAGCTCAAGGACAGATAAAATGTAGCATTAGATTTTGAATCAAGCAATGCAACTAGATATGGTAATTGTGAACCAAATATTTTAAGTGAATAAAAAGTTGCAATCTTGGGTATTTCCCTTTATTTAGAAGACAGAATAATAATAAAATTCAAATATAAACACAAATAAGGTAACAACAAAAAGAGATTTTTTTTTTTAATTAAAGAATACACAATAACATTAATTTTATAATGACACAAATGCAGACGTACATGAAAAACATAAAGAAAGAAAAGAGAATCAGGCAAAAGTCACATGTAATAGTATGCTTTATCAATTGTCTTCAAAAAGGAACAAAAATCTTATAGCTTATTCAAATGCTCTAATGTGACATTTTTCTCCCTAAGAGTTTCTCACTTGAAATGCCTTGACCTTGAATATCTTCGAGATGAAATTTCTTTTGGCAATAATTCTGTTCTTTTATCCCTGCCTAGTAATATTTAAACTTAACCCCAAAATATTTAAATCTCTGTATATCATTTGACAGAAAGACAAATATTACTTCATGTGCATATGATATCTAAATACACATTCTAACTATCAAATGGAATTTATTAATTATGTAATATTTTGCAATAATTCCATCATACATTTAAGAACATGTCAAACATAAGTCAATGTCATTATAACCCTTTTCCCAATGCATGGAAAGAAATTGTTTGCAGATAGGACTCGGGGAAGGATTAGCTGAGACAACCTTTGATCTGTGTATCTAAATTAAAAATTCTTATGCAACTAAATTTTATGGCTACAACAATAAAAAGAATATAATAACTCGACATAAAGACATAAAAGATAAAATTTTGTTGTTTTATTGACACCCTAATAATTTTAATATTTTCATGAATGATGTTTCTTCATACAAAAATAGTTCATATGTGTTTCTCATCACTCAAAAGATCTTAAAGGTTTTTACGATTAACCTTTGTCTATTTAAGTTTCTGCTTGGAAATCAATTGCAAAAGTATGTATTCATTAGATATGTACAAAAACTTCATGGTTGTTGCTTTTCTTGTTATTTGCACCTAACCATTAAGATGCACCTTATGCATATAAACTCAGCTAAACCACCCAAATAGGTTATGTTGAGGACAGTTAGAATTTTGAGATCAACAACAGAAATTACAGCGACCTCCTTTACAGAGATCCCAAAAACTCACTCCATGATGAAGCATAAATACAAGAATTAAGTGCCAATAACAGAAGTTCAGCATCAGCTTAAATCAGGTCTAACAGAGGTTTGTCGCAAACACTTAGTTGTATAATTGCATAGTATATTATCCTCACCTATGTGTGTTGTAAGAGGGAATCAATGGCTCTGGTAAGTTATCCGGAAAATATGCATGCTCATCTACCCTCCTTTGACGCAGCACCTAATTTGAAAAGAGAGACGGATTAGATAATTTTAAGAATCATAATACAGGTAGTTGGCGCAACTTTTATCTTACAACTGAGTCACCAAGCATGAAGTTTTTGTTGTTCCTGTAATCAAACACACGTACAGGTAATGATGAGAATATACTTTGCCTCCCCTTCAACGTTACTTTTAAGAATCCAGAATCACCAGAAAGAGAATTTTCTTGAAAAGAAACACAATTTTTTTATAAATTCCTCCAAAATGAAATTAAAAGTCATCTTTTACTTGATAACTCTCAACTTTGCTGAATCCATTATGATTTCCCATAAGAAAACTCAACTAAAATTCTAAAATTCAATTCACGAATTAGGAGGTTAACGTTGACAAAAAAAAAAGGTATGTTAACCATTTCTATTTCTCTTTAATCCAACTATTCTTCTCTTCGAAAGCTTGCGTATTCAATACAGCAACAAATAAGTACAGCAAACACTCCAAAGGTAAGAAGTGCATTTGCGCATTTTAAATTCGTTATCTTTATTAGCCGGTATGGAAACCCATATCCACATTCATCCCAAAATCCATTGAGACAATAAAAAAGGTAAAATTAAATCAACCTACATTTCAGAACAAATCCGAAATAAACAGACATTAGATAGTAAAAAGAAAATTAAGACTCACAGTGATGACAGAGAGTTGTGCTGGGCTTTCCTTGAGATGCATTGTAGCTGCTCCTTCTAGTTAGTTAGTGCCTTGTCCACTCTGCCATGGGTATATACAGTGGGCAGTGGAGTTCGGAAAGCCTAATTATTCATAAAGGCGAATGGAGACCTTTTCTTTTTTGTAATCTTAGCAGATTTTACTGGGATTATTTGGATTTGCTTTACTAATTTGTTTAATGGAAAACAGACTTTTTGGATTTTTTTTTATAATATGTTTTTAGAATTTGCAATTATAACTAAATATAAAAAGTGTGCACTAAAAGTTATGTTTGTGTTTTCGTTAGTTTTTTATTTGTCTCTGTGACACGTTTTTCATTTCTTTTTGTTCTCGTTCATTTTTCGGGATTATATGATGGAAAATGACATGACACAAATAAGTATACATGAAGAGGAGGAGGAAGGCTAGCATGAGGAAGAACTAGAAGTTAGGAAGAAAGAGGAGGCTGGATTTCTTTTGATTGGCAGATTTCTAACCAAAGTTGTAATCAATTTTGAACACATGAGGAACACCATAGCAAATCTCTGGCATCCAGTAGGAGGGGTTCATATCTCCCAATCAGATAAAGGTAGATTTTTGTTCAGATTTTTCTACGAATGTGATGTAGTTCGCATTGAGAATGGGTCACCATAGACTTTCAATAGACACTTGCTTTTGCTTCATCTGACTGGGGTAGGAGAGGATCCAAAAACTATCCAGATTCATACATGTCCGTTCTGGATGCAAGTGCACGATCTTCCTGCAGGTTTCATGAATGATAAGATGGCTATGAAATTCGGTAATTTAATTAGGTATTTTATGGACTATGATTCGAAGTTAATCACAAGTAGGGTGGCCATGTTTATGCGTGTAAGGGTAATGATCGATGTCCACAAACCATTGATGAGGTTCAAAAAGATTATAAAAGCAAATGGCTCTAATCACTTTGTTAACTTCAAATATGAGCGCTTAACTGTGTTTTGCAATCTGTATGGTCGCCTGGGCCACATTGATAGCTATTGTCCATTGAGAACACGACCGGATGGTATGCGTTTACCATTACAATGAAACAATAACATTAAGGTGCAACCTCGTCAGAGTAATGTTGTCGTGAGTCCTTGGTTGCAAAATGAGGGGGGATCGTCGTTATAGAATTTTATGGCTAGAATTACAAAACAGGATACCAACTTGAGCAAGACTCCAATTTTAAATTAATTGTGCTAATATCATGGGAGCAGTTAAGGAAAAAATATTAGGTCTATCTGTGGGTGATGCTCAAACTAAGATTATGGAGTATGTAATAGGTACAGATCGTGTAGGGGAAGTGGGCTTAGACCAAGATGATGAGCTTGTGGGCTTTAAAGAAGGAAACAAAAGGCCCAGACCAAATTTAAAGACATCTGTTTCATTGGTTCCAGATTCAGATGTTGTTACTCCTATGAAGATCAATCCTCATGGCCCAATCTTATTGACTGGAGTTGCTAGGTAGCCCGACCGCTCACAATGAAAATAATAAGTTGGAACTATCGAGGTTTGGGCAACCCTCGAACAGTTCGTTTTTTGAAGGACACTGTAATACCCCTAATGGTACCCTAAGAGAGATAAATGGTCAGTTTGCTTGAGACAGAAGTTAATTATGTGACAAATTAAAAATTAGGGACTTGATTGAAAAGATAAAGTAAAAGAATTGTGGTAAAACTAGAAATAAAGGAAGATGAGAGACAAAATTAAGAAACAAAAATACAAAGAGGGACCAAAATGAAGTTTGCCAAGATTTTTATTTATCAACCAATGAGAGTTAAACACTTATGAGGCTAGAAAAGAAAGCAAAAAATTGGTCTTCTCCCTCTTTTGATGGCCGACCACTCTTGGCCTTGTATTCATTTCTTTTGTTTTCTTCTTCTTTCTTTTCTTTTTTCTCCTTTGCTTCTTCTCTTCCGTTAAGCCTATGATGATGATGATGATTCATGTGGGTAGAGCAGTAGATGGTAGAGAAATAGAGATGATTGTTACAGCAACCTAAAGCAAGGATTAAGAAAAGATGAAGGGAGAAGATAAGAAAGCTTGATGGAGTCTTTAAAGAGGTATGGGAACTTAACTTTGCTTGTGTGTGTGTGTTTTTTTTATATGCATATGATGTAAGATTAGTAATATGTAATGTTATATTAAGTGAATATCACGAAAAATAGGGGTTAGACTTGAATGAAAACTGAAATAGGAAGTTTTGTTGAAAATAAGGGAAAAATCGTCTTAGAGTTCACATAACCAGTCTAGACAAAATTTTTGATATCTTGAGTTTTCATAACTCAAATTGAGAAATTCTAGTTGGATATGAAACTATACTTACATATCTTCATTTCATATGAAGAACACAAAATCTGAATCAAATTATAGGATAGAGAAAAATTTGCTTGAATTCGGGTCTTGACTGCTGCCCTATCACTGGGAGTAGTTGGCGGTTTTTATGAGATATCTTGAGATTTATAGCTCTGATTGAGATAATTTTTGATGTTATAGAAACTAGAAACATAGAGATAAAACTTTGTAGAGGAAAACTTTGTCAGAAAAAGTCATTTGGTATGCCTAAATTGAGGTACAAGTTGATATTCTTAATCAGTCTACAGGATTTTATGAGCAGAGGAAGTATTGTTTGGGCCATCGCCCTCTTCTGTGAGTGCGACACTTGCCGCGAGCGTGACAACAAGCGCTTGTCCCTTATATTTGCTTATTTTTCTCCTTTTTCCACTATAGTAGGCTACCCCCATGTGTTGTTACTGTAACCGGACATAATAAACCTTAGAATACGAGTTTACATGAATGATAAGCACGAGAATGTACAACATTCAATTTATATATATACATAAATTATATATTGAAATGAAATGTAAAGGCAATATTTTTGAAATAATATGTGATGCTTACATTTGATTTTTTGAATGTGAATTATAGATACAATACCATTATACGATAATGATTGTTGCATAGTATATCATATTATTTGGAATTATTCTACTTTATAGAGAAATGCTATAATATGAGCTAATGACATAAGAAATAGGATTATTTGCCTGCACATAGAACTTGGTTGTGGATAGATAGGCATGCCTATAGGGTTACAGTCACAGATGTTACAGGTTTGACCCCGTTTGGGTCTTTATTTGTCCTTGAATGGGACCACAGGCTTGATTCAGTTGGATCTATATGTATATATTTGATACCTTCGGGTATCCATAGGAACAATACCTTCTGGTATTAGATATTTAATACCTACGGGTATCCACAGCACCCGTTATCCACACCCATAGGGTTTTAGCAGGCATTTCACAGTATGAACTGAATAGTATATGTAATATTGATGAACGTTTGATTAGTTATTTATGATCCATCTTTATATAGTGATATTTTATGATTAATTATGCTATGTGAGTTATATTATAACTCTTGCATGTTGATTATAATATCTTGACATTATTACTGTTTATTGTGTGCTTGAGAACAATCACTGTGAGTGGTTATTCATATATGTATTGTTCCCCACTAAGCTTTATAACTTAGCACGGGTGTTTATCTGTGTAGGTTCAAGATATATCGTTGCTTCAGGGACAAGGCCAACACCGGCTAGAAAGAGAAGTTAGGATGTCTAAATTGTATTATTTTTCTCTTTTGATTTATGTAAATCTTATAAAATATTATTATAATGTAACAAAGTATATGTGACTTGTTATAATGTGTGAATTATATAGTTAGAGAATAACTAATTATGTAACAGAAAAACATATCATGTTTATTCTATATATTGTTTATCAAAATATTGAGATAAGTAACAGTAATTCGGATAGACTAGTATGGTCCGTACATTTTTTTTTTTTGGTATCAGACCATACTAGTCTATCCGGATTACTGTCAATTTTTTGATATCATTTTCGTAAATGAACTGACCGGCAATATGATCTCCCAAGATGGTTGCTCCTTCCGACTGGCTCAACGATACTCCAAATCCATCAGCCATTCCCACTAAAAAATACCTATCCCTGAAGCCCTTCATTGAGAAAGGAACTATGAAGAGCTTTCAACACCTGCGGCTGGTGAGAAAGTACTCCGACCGGATATATAAAAGAAATGAGTGAATAGATCCAGAGTCGGAGCCACCGCTTATATCTTACACAGAATTTTGAAGCAGGCCACCGTCTTTCATCCGTTCGGATGCAACTGATTAGGGAAAATTCCATAAGCCCTAAGAATCGCCACTTCAAATGCACCGAAGGGAAGCCTCATCCCTACATCCAAACTCCACAAATGGCAGATAAACCACTCATTCTTTTTACTTCCAAAACACTATAAAAAAAATACAGAATAGAGACAAAAATTCGCGACAACAATAAAATTCATTGCTAAATGCACAATATAGTGACAACATTACGACAAAAAATAGCTTTCGTCGCAAATCTTAAAAGATTTGGTGGAAAAATAAATATTGCGACAAATTAGCGACAACAAATTTTTTTGTTGCTAATATCTGACGCCAAAAATTTGGTGCAAATAATTGCGACAATAAAAGCAGATTTGGCGATAACATTATTTTTGCTAATTAGTGACAACAAAGTTGTAGCTAATTGGCGACAACAATACTGTCGCTAATTTAGTAAAACATACTATTTCGTATATATGGCTCTATTGGCGACAACATTGTTGTAATTAATTGGTGACCAAATTGTTATCGTTAATTGGCGACAACAATGTTGTCGCTAAATTAGCAAAATACTATTATATTCATATACCAATATTGGCGACAATATTATTGTAACTAATTTGATGACAATAATGTTGTCGCTAATTTAGCAAAATACAATTATATTCATATACTTATATTGGCGACAACATTGTGATAGCTAATTTGACGACAACAATTGTTGTAGCTAATTGGCGACAACAATGTTGTCGCTAATTTAGCAAAATACAATTATATTCATATACTTATATTGGCGACAACATTGTTGTAGCTAATTGACGACAACAATGTTGTCGCTAATTTAGCAAAATACAATTACATTCATATACTTATATTGGCGACAACATTGTTGTAGCAAATTTGGCGACAACAATTTTGTTGCTAATTTAGCAAAATATAACTATATTCATATACCAATATTGGCGACAATATTGTTGCAGCTAATTTGGCGACAACAATGTTGTAGCTAATTTGGCGACAATAATTTTGTTGCTAATTTAGCAAAATATAATTATATTCATATACCAATATTGGCGACAACATTGTTGTAGCTAATTGGCGACAACGTTGTTGTAGCTAATTTGTGTTGTCGCTAATTTGGCGAAATGCAATTATATTTATATACTTATATTGGCGACAATAATTGTTGTACCTAATTTAATGACAACAATTGTTGTAGCTAATTGGCGACAACATTGTTGTAGCAAATTTGGCTACAATTTTGTCGCTAATTTAGCAAAATATAATTATATTTATATACTAATATTGGCAACAACATTGTTGTAGCTAATTGGCAACAACGTTGTTGTAGCTAATTTGGCAACAACATTGTTGTCGCTAATTTGGCGAAATACAATTATATTCATATACTTATATTGGCGACAATAATTGTTGTAGCTAATTGGCGACAACATTGTTGTAGCAAATTTGGTGACAACGATGTTGTAGCTAATTTGGCGACAACAATTTTGTCGCTAATTTAGCAAAATATAATTATGTTCACATATAAATATTGGCGATAATATTGTTGTAGCTAATTGACAACAACATTATTCTAGTTAAGTTGGTGACAACAATATTGTCGCTAATTTAATAAAATACAATTATATTCCTATACCAATATTGATTATTATTGGTATATACACCTATAATTGTTAAAGCATTATTTTGATTATTAAAAAAAATTGGAGTTTACCTTCACGATGCTGCAAATAATAAGTAAAAACTAATTTCATGGCATTTTTAACATACATGTATGCCGATATTTATTTATCAATGGGTTCTCCGTATATAATGTATAATAATAAAAATGGAAAAAGGGTATAATACAATTGCATTAAAATTTTAGTTTTTTAACTGTTATATATAATGTAATTTAAATAAAATTTTAATAAAATAAAATAAATAGAATTTAAAAATTTAATATATACTAAAATAACACTACTATTTTATCTAAATTTAATAAAAATGGATCTACGTATTTTTTTTAAAAAAAATTCTGAAAATCAATGCAACACAAACAAACAAAAAAATTAGACACCTAAATACTTTTAGCTTTTTTTGGTATGTAAACTAAAATCTTCATTTAATCGCAACTAGAAATACCACTAGAAAGAATCAAATTCGAAGTATGGTGCAACTAGAATTGTGGTGGGTTGGTACACTGAGTTCTATTTTAGTCAAAGAAAATGTATTAAGAATGGGCTACAGCAAATACTATTTTGACTTTATTTATATTAAATTTATTATTTTTTTCCAATTGCTTTCTTAATATTCGTGTAGAAGCAAAGGAAATGTAACTGATAATATCTTGTTAAAGATATACTGTGAATACTTGAAAATTTTAAAACAATAAAAATAATTGAGTACAGCTTTTAGGCATGAAGCAGTATTATCACCACTATCCCTTTGTTTAGACAAAAAAAAATTTCGATCTTCAATTTTCCTCTCTTTGAGCTTCCTTTGGAGGGAAAACAAAAGAACCCTCACTGCCAAAACTCAAAACCCAATTTATTCTTTTAAATCTGGAAGCTTTAGTAAGTTCAGCTTCATTTCAAATCATTTTCTTGATTTTTGAGCATGGTGGATCTGTTTCGTTAACTTAATTCACAAGCTTAAGTTGCTGTCACTTGAACTTTTGACCTGTTCATGCCTTACTTCGACCCAGGTAATCTGAAAGCTTTAGTTGTTTATTTTTAGCATGTTTGTAGCTTTCCATTCAATGCTTTAAGCTTTTTTTATGGTTTTGTTAGTTGTGATTCTTTAGGATCTGTAGTTAGTTTCCATATACTTTCTGGTTTTAAATTATAAAATTTGAATAGGGTCCACTCGGTTTGGGTTTTTCTAAGCTTTTGGTTATGATTTTTGATACTTCAGCTTGAGGTGATAATAAAATTAGAAGTCTAGGGTTTGAGCTTCCTTGCCGAGTGAATATTTCAGCTTGACGTATTCACCTGAACTGAACAGAGATAAGAGAAAACAAAATAGACCCAAGCTATACACTACTGCAACCTGTAGAAATACAAACCAGAGTAATCCCAAAATAATAACCCCGATTTCCACGGTTTAATTTCTTTTTTATCTGCTTATTCATGTAATGCTGGCATTCAAACAACCAAAACCAGAACCAACAGCTCAAAGAGTAAATTATCCGAAAAAGAACCGGCAGCACTACTCAATGAAGCACTTCATCAGACCCCAGAAGGGAGATAGGAATTCAGTAATAGAATGACAAAATGCCCGTAGTAAAACATCAGCAACCAGAACACATATAATTGCCCTGTACCTCACCCAAAATGCAGCATATAAACCCCGCCTGAGTTTATTCCAATTATATTTCACTTAACTAAATGGAGCTGAGTTTATTGTATGATGGTACATTTGAGTCTATTCTCTTGCATTTGAAATGGGTTATTATGCTTATATTGAAATGGTGCAAGTGTGAGCAATCTTTGACTTGGTGTTTTTTTAATTTAACTCCTATGTACACAAATTTGTAGAGAAGTACAGGTATCTCACATCTTATTGCATGGTATTTAATTTAATTTTTTTTTCTTTTGGTTTTAAACTCAGGCGGCGATTGCATTGGAACAAAAGAAATATTATTCTTTCGGCCTTCTCTTTGTCACTTGGAAAAAAACGGTCAATGGTGGTGAGCCTCGTTTACGTGGTTGCATTGGAACGCTTGAAGCTCGGTGCATGATTAATGGTTTTAGGGACTATGCTTTAACCAGGTATTGTAATATATTGCAAACTAGCTAGGTGGTATATTCCTTTAACCAGACAAGGGTGTTTCCTCTCAGTTGGTTGGGCTATTTAAAGTTTTTTTTTCGTGAAATTTAAAACTTTTAATTATCATCTCATTTCTTAAAATGTTACAACATATATACTAATATAAGTGATGGCTAAATACAAGTATAAATCCATAAATATACACACATATAAATCCATAAATTTACACACACATGCCGTTATTAAATAAAGAATAAAAAAATTGACATAGTGGGATTCCAAAATGATAAATATATGGTTCTAAATGCTTAGTGAAATTTTAGTATCCTGTCCTTATCTTAATATATATATATATATATCCAAACCCATGAACAGTGAGGATCCAGATTTTTGTGTATATATAGGGAGGAGTTGAAGCGGCTCATCTTGTTATATATATATATATATATATATAGCAATCTGGTTGATATACTGGATGATGGGTACCGCTGGCGCAAACACTACAAAAAAACGGCGAATTAGCGACTAAATTTAGAGACGGATTATTTTTCGTCGCTAATTAGCGACGGATTAGCGACTATTTCAAGTTTTAGTCGTGGAAATGTATTTGTCATAAATTTAGCGACGAAATAGCGACTAAACACTTAAAATAGTCGCTAAATTTGGCGGGAAAGAATGGCGCCTTTTTTTGCGACGGATTAGCGACGGTAAATTTTGTCGCTAAAATTGTTTCTATATTTTCAATTTTTAAATTAAGTTTCAGAAAAATAGCGACGGAAATGCGTCGCAATATGCGTCGCTAAATTTATATTATATTATATTATTTATCTATTTTCATTTAAATTTTTAAATAGATTTATAATTTTATTTATTGATTTTACCAAACATTATAATATTAATAAAAAATATACATACATATTTATGTTTACTAATTACTTTTAATAATTTTTAAAAAAAAATTTTTATATGATATTATTTGTCTATTTTACAAAAATTTATAATTTCAATTATTCCAAATATTATAATATAAATGAAAAATATTTAGTGAAGACGATCGAAAAACCATTTGCCATTAGATCGGCCTAATTTTTGGTGAGTACGTTCGAAACTCCTTGTTGTTAATTTTGAACGGTGAAGATTAGTTTTTAAGGTCTGTAAATTTAATATTTGTTGCAAAAAATAGATTGTTTTTTGGATTTTTTACATTATGATCAGTTTTGTATACGAATCGAAAAATCATTTGTCGTTAGATCAGCCTGATTTTTGGTGAGTATGGCTGAAACTCCTTGTTATTAATTTTGAACGGTGAAGATCGTGTTTGTTACTTTCTAACCCTATCCGATTTGCTTTGGACAGAAGTTGCAATTAAGGGCTCTTTGTTTTTCTCTCTCTAATGTTTGTGTAACACCCCAACTTATCATAATAAATATAAATTTATGTCCAGTTATATTTAATGGTTATGTAACGTCCCAAAATTTGAGTCGTCTGACAATAATATTTAATATATGAGCAGTACTTCTGATACCGGTTCACGAAAATCAATTTATTGAGAAAATTATACAAGTGAGTATAATTTAAAGGTTGGTGTATATATATACAATAAAATACCCACTTTAAATTATTTCAAGATAATAACATCCAACAGACATCTAGCCACTTTAATTTTATCATTTAAATATTTTTTATGTATATATATACAAATAAATGCAATGGGAAAATTGAAAAAGAAAAAAAAATGGAGAAAAGAAGCAGCAGTTGCTGGAGAATAGGCTTCTAACTTCACAACCAACAGAATCTGTTCACTTGGAATTTTCTTTTGAATGGCATAGAAGCAAAATTCTGCTACATGTTAACTCCCTCAAAGGTTCTGTTGGAAATCTAGCCTTTCAAATATATGTTTCGCAAAGTATTGTTCGGCATTTATGAAACATGTAATCCTGCTGGATTTAAGATTCCATATAACCAGAATGCTACTTTCCAATGAACATTTTCGTAGTTTATTGCATACTTATGTACCTAGTAAGAACTATTTTCTATTTGGGCGCAAATGCAGGATCTTTGAAAGATTCTATTGTAGGCGAAGAATGCATTGCGCAATATTTATTGGCTGTTTTAAATACTCGGGGCACTCCACTCCACTGGAGACATTGGAATAACAGAAAAATGGATGGCATTCGATATGAATCATCTCAGGACAAACACGAGTATAATCTCAAAGATCTTCGGCCAAGGAGGAAGAAGCCACTGAATATGTCTGATTTGCTTTCCATTGTTAATTGGCTAGGGATTCTTCCCTTTCTTCAGATTTATGGTTAGTCCTTCCTTCCTCTCTTTATTTTTGGATTTTAAATACTTAGTAATTGCACCTATATTTGTATATGTGTTTTAACAAGTTTTTAATTAATTTTTATAATGAAGCAGTCATGTCCTGTTATCACTAGTACTGATGAATATATATTTTGCATGTCCTTTGGTCATGAAAAGGGTGATATCACTGACTTGGCTGTAAGTTCCAACAATGCCTTGGTGGCTTCTGCTTCAAATGATTGTATAATTTGAGTTGTAAGCTTCTTTCATATCCAATTTCATAGGCTTATGCACAGAAACACACAAACACAGAGCCAGCTTGATCTTTCATCTCAACAAATTCTGAACAAGTGAAAAAGACATTTGTAACTTGATCTCTGTTTTTATATAATATAATTTGCAGGTTGGAATCTTCCTCCCAATGCTCTAGCATTATAACCATGAGCTTTCATCAGCGCACAGACATCAATGGAGTTAGTTGGAAGGAGGTTTCAAGCTTGAAACTTTTTAAAATTGCCATCACCACTATTTACTGATTGTTTTATTTGAACATTATCGTTAATGTTAATTTGGATGTTATTTTTAATATTATTATTTATTGTTTAGGATGATACTTTGTGGAGTCACAAAGTCTTTATTACTTCAAGTAATTTATAATTCTATATTAGTTATGAATTGATATTATGTTTTATATTATAAATTTATCAATTACATTTGGATTTGCATTTACATATTTTTGTATGGTCTCTATTAAATATTAGGTAAACAATGAATTAATGTATTCTTTAATTATATGTAAAAAAAATAAATTCAAAAATTTAAAAAATTTAACATTGTTAAAATAGCGACAGAATAGCGACGAGAGTACTAGTCGCTAAAAATGTGCTAATTCAGTAAATAAACATATATTAGCGACGGTAAAAGCGACTCTAAATTCGTCGGTAATTTTTAGCGACGAAATATTTGTCGCTAAAATATTCTTAATATATTGGCGACTGATTTTAGGGGTTAATTAGCGACGGATTTTAATTTTAGCGACGGAAATTTTGTCGCTAAATTTAGCGACTGTTTTTCGTTTTAGTCGCTAAAATCGCCAGCGACGGCTAAATAGCGACAAACCGTCGTTCCGTCGCTATATTTAATTAGCGACGGAATTTCATTAAATAGCGACGGACTAATTCCCTGTTTTTTTGTAGTGAAATATGGGCAGAAAGTAGTGAGAGGCAATCCAAATCCTTGGTATGTAATTTTATGATTGATGATAAGAGCTAAACACTATAAATAGTATAAGATTTTTTTTTTCTTCCAAAATTTTGTGAACCTTTAGAACTGGAAATTATCTTCTCATGAGGTGGGCAATGACTCAGATGACAATATAATTTCATGTAATTGCTCATGCGTATCTCAATACATAGTATTTCTGCTTAGAAATCAGGAGCTGTGGAATTACCATTATTTAGAGAGTAACTTCCATATAGTTCATAAAGATAATCTCTTAAGTTCGACTGAGTATTGCAAAAAAGTTGCTCAACGAAGCGCATGGACACTGCAATAATATACATGCTTCAACTGATTCATTTGGTATCCCTCTTGAATGTCATTGTGCAACTTTAGTGATATGATTTGTTTTTATACTGTTTGGTGTTTTTTTTTTGAACTATATGGAAGGGCACTTGATATTGTCGAAAGAGCTACTTAACAGAAATCTACATGTACTAAATGGGCATTTCTTTTTTATCTATTTAGGTAAAGTTGCTGGGCTTTTATATGACAAAGTTAGAAAACCAAATATCTCTTAAACTTTTAATATTTACTCTAACTGAGTTGAGCTGTGGGGTGTGGTGTGCACCCACTTGTAATAATTTATTCCCTTGAATAATGGAACAACCAGATTGCCCCACCTTAAAGCGGAAGACAATTTATGGGTTTAACCAAAGTGGGTGCATGCTCACTGTTATGCCTTCAATTATATTTATAGAATTGAAATAATAATTAATGGAGAAAGAGAATATAGTAAATTAAAACATTAATTACTGTAATTTAGATACTGTATATAAGGGTACATTTGAAAAAATAAAATAAATACTTGATAGATATTATTAGAATGACAAATATTTTGAGGTAATTATTATTTTTCTTCAGGTAGCTTTTGAAATTTTGGTATTTGAAAAATAGATTGCAAAAGGTGGATTTAGCTTGCAAAACAATTCTCAAGCTTCACATAAGGTTTGAAAATTATTCATAGTAACTTATATTTGTTCTTAATTGCGAAAATTGTTCAGTTTGTTAAATTGTTAGATGGAGTATTAGTTTTCTTCTTATTTATTTTAAATGTAATTAAATGAAATGCTATATCTTTTTAAAAATTCAATGGCTATTATACTTACATTTATTCATTGCTCTATCTTTCCATGTAGTTTTAATAAATTTATTGTGTATTTTAAATGCTTACTTTTACATGATAGGTTCTTAAATATTTAAAACAATTTAGTTATTCTCACCTCTGAATTGTATGCCATAATGGAGGAGAATAACCGAAAATGGATGTATTCGAGGAAAGATAATCATGGTCATATTAATCCAGATTTTGTGTCGGGGGTGACCATGTTCTTAAATTTTGCATCTAGACAATTAAGATTCATGGATGGCTTAAAGATTAAATGTCCATGTTACAGTTGTAAAAATCGAGCTTACCTAATAGTTGAAGAAGTTAGGTTGCATCTTCTGAAAAAGGGATTTGTGGAAAATTATGAAGAGTGGTGGTACCATGGAGAAGTTGGACAGTGCTCAACAAGTGTACCTATCGAATCTCAACATTATGAGTAAGATGGGGGTGATGCTAGAAATCCATATCGTCAAATGGTATTTGATGCTGCAATGATGGGTCCAGCTTTAATGATGGAAGACCCAATGGAGGAAAATCCAAATCCCATGGCACAAAAATTTTTTGACATGCTTGATGCAGTAGATACTCCATTGTACCCTGGATGTCAAAACCAATCTCAAATGTTAGTTGTTTCACGATTGCTAGCAAGCAAAAGTGACCATCGATTATTTGAGAGATGCTATGATGAAATATGTGCATTGATAAAGGATTGTTTACCATAAGGCCATACAATGGTTGGAAGTTTTTATGAGACAAAAAAGCTAGTTAAGGCTTTGGGGATACCATATGAGAAAATGGATTGTTGTAAGTTGGGTTGCATGATTTTTTGGGGAGAAGACTATAGATTAGACAAGTGTAAATTTTGTCAAAATTCAAGATACAAATTGATTGTCGTATGTGTTAATATAGTGGGCAATGATTGCATTCTCTTATCACTAACATCAATAGATATCTTATTTATTTATTTATTTATTTATTGTAGATATGTTAAAAAGGAAGCATGTGCGAGTAGCAGTGGTTCGCGGAGTTAATGCACGACATAATCCTTTCACCATGTCACTTGCAAAGAAAGTAGGAGAGAGACAACGATCAGTGCAACCTTCATCTAGTGCACCTTCACAACCTCCAATGATGCAACCACCGATAGCAAATAGAAATGCATCTTCGCTGCCTTTGACCCCAATTGATGAATCAAATCCACCTGATACGATACCTCAGATACCCCCAGCAACACAATCTACACATGATAGTGGAGATTCACAATACTTTACTAATGAAGATTATGATGATGGAACTCCTAATCCAGAAGAAATTATCATCGATGAATCTAGAAAGATAAAAGTCACTATTCGAGATGGAAAGTGAGAATTACAAAAATTTAACTATTTCAGTATAAGCTTATTTATATTAATTGTTTTTTTCTATTAACATTATTGATGTATTTATCTTTTTTTTATTCTATTCAGATTTTTAGAGCCAAGTAGTAAGTGTTCTCGCAAGATGCGTATGATTTTTGAGCGAAGGCTAGAAGAAGGGGGATTACGTTGGTCCACCATCAGCCAAGAGACCAAAGATGTATACTTTGATGAGTTTAAGCTAAATCACTACATTTATAAATTAAATATGTATATAGTTTCATTGCTTATTTATTGCATTTCTTATAATTAAGCTTATACTTGTTGAATATGGATGTAGAAATTTTTCTGTTGGGATCCATTACAAGAACAATTGGTCAAATTTGTTTGGAAAAAAAGGCAGCTATTAGATATGCTGATTTTATCTCTAAGATGAAAAAGAGAAACTCTCGTCCAAATTATGTGCCAGAGGTTGTTTGGGCCTCATGGATAGAGATGTGGGGCCGTCCAGATATTGTCAATATATCAAAACGAAATTCAAAAAATAGACATTGTGGTGATAAAGATGTGGCTCCCTTATCATGTCATGTTGGAAGGTCTGTCTCGCTTGTCGTGCATATGAAACGTTTGGTAAGTGGAGTTACTTTCTTAATAATGATCAATAAGTTGATGTGGAAGTTGATTCTAAAATGAAAGTTGCTTTAAGGCCTAGAAGTAGCTAAATTTATTGTTATAAATGCGTTGATCTTTATAGAAGTGTAAATGTGAATTTTTATCAGGTTTGACAATTTGAATTTTTCTTAATTTTAGGGGAAATGCTACCAAATTTTATACATCTAAGTTTATTTTTTTAATTTTTCATATTTTACTGTATTTTAGGCTAAAAAGAATCGACGACGGTCTACTGCCTGTGAAGTCTTTTTGCACACCCATACAAAGAAGAATGATGGTCAGTCTTTTGTTAATAATAGATGCAGGGTGATATATGTAAGTGTTAATTGATTTATTGTAGATGTCAATATACATATAATTATAATGCATATTATAAGAATTTATTAAGCTTCATTGTAATTTTTAATATGGATTTTTCAGGATAGAATTATGCAGCTTAGATTGGAGAGATCTCAAAGTGAAGGTGAAAACGTTGATGAGAATCAGATATACTTGGATGCAGTAAGGGGCGCACAAAGAGGACAAGTGTATGGATTTGGAGCTATAGCAAGTCAATATTATGCAGAGGTTAGCACATCTCGTTCTTATTTTGCTTTTGAAGAACATGCTATAAGAGAAATGGAGGAGAGGTTTGAATAGCGTCTATCCACCATGAGGATTGATCTTCAAGTTCAGATTCATGCTGAGCTTGAACAAGAGATATATCAGCGTGTGGAGCAGCTAATGGAGCAGCGGGTCGGATAGATCCAGCAGCAGATGGAGACGCAGCAGCAACTTTTCCAGCAGCGAATTGAAGAGCAGATGCGTCTATTGATATCTCGTACTGACAGGACTGATAGTTAAGGTTTCACTGCATTTACACATTAAGTCAAAAATACTATTTTGCCTATATTATAGTTATAATTATATGTTAGGATATTTTGTATATCATTTGTTACTACAATATATGCACTTATTTTTTTGGATATACAATTAATTTTGATATACACTTGTAAATAACATTTTTAGTGATATATATATATATATATATATATATATATATATATATATATATATATATATATATATATATAGTAATCTAAATATAGATTTATCATTTGTAGTTTATTATTTGAATGATTAAATCTCCATATTAATTTAATAAATTTAAAAAAATTCAATTTACCGATGGATTAGCATGTTTGGATATTTGCTATTCAGCTACAATTTAGCTATAATATAATTATAGCTAACTTTGCGAGAGGATATTAGCGATAAATTATTTGACGCTAAACAAAAGGAAACATATTGTCACTTTTAGCATTGACATTGTCGTAGCAATATAGCAATGATTGAACTGTTGTAGCAAAAATTAGCGTAAACAATATCGTAGCAAAATTGCGACGAATATACTATCGTTGCAAAATTAGCGTGAACAATGTCGTAGTAAAATTGCGACGATTAAACTGTCATCGTAAACATTAGCATTAACAATGTCGTAGCAATATTGCGACGAAAATACTGACGTCGCAAAATTTAGCATGAACAATGTTGTAGTAATATTACGACGATATTGCGATGAAAATACTATCATCGCAAAATTTTGCTTGAACAATGTTGTAGCAATGTTGCGACGAAAATATTATCGCCGCAAAATTTTGCATGAACAATGTTGTAGCAATATTGCAACGAAAATACTGTCATCGCAAAATTTTGCATGAACATTGTTGTAGCAAAATGGCGATAAATATTTAGCGACAACGCTCTTTCGTAGTTAAAATTTGGCGACAACTTCTTATTGTAGCTAAATTCTGCTACAACGACTTTTGTTTCAAAATAAAAGTTGTCGCTAAACTGATTTAGCGACGAAAAAACATCAGTTAGCGACGACTTTTTTCGTCGCTAATTTGCATTTTTTTATTAGTGAAAGATCCCTCTGTCACTGCCATGGATTTTGGACAAGCCATCACTGACACTTCTACAGAAAAATTATACCGAGAAGGAATTCTGGCCACTTCCTCTTTTGGCAATCGCGAAGGATGAGTAAGAGGCTCATGATTCTTATAATCCTAAAGAAAACTTCTATCTATTGGCTGACTACTGCTCAAAGCCATTTTTGATGGAGGGGGAGAAGTAAAATAGTATATACGATGAATGAAAGAGAAAATCAAAGGCAGGGATCGTTTACTTACTTGGGTGTTCTCGCAGACATTCTGAAATTCTCCGAAATTTGAAAAACTTCCCTCAAGAAGTTTTTGGCAAGGATTTCAAATAGCCAAGTTCACAAATAAAGTTTGGCAAAGTTTTGCTAATGATCGCTGAAAAGTGAGAAAAAATCGCTTCAAACTTGCCTATTTATAGGCAAAAATCTTTCAGAATACTCCAAAGCCTTTCTGCTGGATGGATGCCACGTGTTTTTGATTCGCTACTGCGATTACAAAGAATGAAGTTCCATTCTAGAAACACGTGCGGTATTAAATGCAAAACAGCTGTCTGAACTGAACGGACACATCTTTTCAAATGAATGCCTCCCAAAAATTTAAAAAACCCGCCAAAAGGCTTAAATCACCCGATCGAACATTTTGAAGGGGAGACAAGTGATAACTACGAAAAAAATATCTTCAAGGCCTAATCAGGTCAACCCAACGACACTCATCAGGGCCCAAAGCCCATCAACAAAAAGGATAAAGTATGAGCTGGAAGACAATACATAAAGGTGTAGTGTCCGATCAGACTGATGGGATATCCTATCCTGTCTAGTCCACAAGCAAGCACTTATACCTTCTACCTGCTCCTTGTCACATCGCCGCACATCTACTCAAATGCCAGTTATCACGCTCCAAGGTACTCAAGTATCCCTCCCAAAGAACTCTTATAAATAGCCTAAAACACAATGGCACCAGGTATTGATTAGACTCTCTCTCTCTAAGTACTCTCTCTCTAAAAGCTACTAACTTACGATTTAGAGTGCTAACCCCCGGGTTCGATCGGACACTTCTTCTTGCAGGTTCATTCAGTTGATCGGATCATCAGCTGTCGACTCTCCTTCTTACAGATACAGATAAAAAAAGCTTTATCAATTAATATTATTTTTATTCCCCATAATTAACCATCACCCACAACAAATTCTCCTCCAAATAGAGAGAATTAAAGTTGCTCAAGAGGCTTATTACAACTTTAAAAATAAAAAACTTTTAATCAAGTGTTAACTATCAGACCAATGGCTTATGCTTCTCGAGAGAGGATGTTTGGCAGAAGTGAAAACTGAGTTTTTTAGTTTATCAAGCCTTCTCTGTAGCGCCCCAAAAACAAATTTGGATTGATTATGTTTTCGGGTTTTAATTTAACAATGGGTAATTAAAACATATGAAAGTTAATATATATATATATATATATATTAATAATAATGTTATAAGGGTAAGATTTTAAAAGAAAAATTGTGTGGTTGATATTTAAAAGAAGAAAGAGAATTTATGGGTAAAATTCTTTAGTATTATTATTAGTATTATTCTTATGATTATTCTTCTTCTTATTATTATTATTATACAAAAAAAAAAAAAGAAAACAAAAGAAAGAAAGGAAGAGAATCGGGAGGGAGAGGGAGGAGGAAGGAGCAAGGCGGTGGTGGCTTGGGTCCCGTCGGCTGGCCGTTGTCCACGACACCGGCGAGGAGGCTTCGATCGCCGTCGTCGTCCTCCGTTCATCTCCTTCCCCCACAATCGCGCTCCGTCTTCTTCCGATTTTTGTCTCCCATCACCACCGTAGCTTCTTTCTCTTTTTCCGGTGGCTGTCGACGGCGGTTGGGGAGTTTGACAACACCGGTGGGATCGTGAGGTAGAGGCGGCTCTTTCGGTGGTCGCTGATCGTCCTCACTCGCCGGCGAAGTGCAGATCAGAGCACGAGGGAGCCGGCGATTCTAGGTGGTTTTCCGGCCAAACCACGATGCTTTGAGACGCGTGAAGACCACCGGGAAGCTACCGATGCTTCTGGCTTCAGGTGAGAGGCTTCGGTGTCTCTCCGGCGAGGCAGAATGGAAAGGGCGTTTTGGTCTTCGACTCTACGGTATGGGAACTAGTTTAATAAATTGATTTTTGTGTATAGTTTTGAGATTTGATTAGATTGTTTTTATGTTGTTATGGCCAAGTTATCAACCAAATTAGAAGTTTTTGCAAGGTGTATCGTTAGTGAGCAAATTATGTTATTATTAAGCATCTAATTTGGTCAAGGAAACACTTACGAAGTCAATTATATAATGACATCACCTATGGATAGTTACTATTGAAATAATCAATTTATGGTTGCTTATTATAATTGGACTTAACAAACACTAGTTTTTGGAAGAATTGTTTCATGGGAAAGGGATAAATGATTATGTGATAAGTATTCGACAGTGTGCTGGTTTCTGCTAATCATTTTATGCTTTATCTGAACTTAGATTTGTATATGACATAGAAAGTATAATAGTTATCGTGAATTTAATTAGGTTGAACTAGGCGGGATAAAGTTTTGAGTTCAATTTGAATTAAGTGTTAATGGTATAATTGAATAAATAATGAATTATAACTATTAATGGAAGTGTTGATGAACTTGGATATAAACTAGATAAGTTAATTACCTTATGTGTTAAAGGTTTATCTTTGATATCATTATTAAATTTAATATGGTGGTTTACTAATCACTATTCTAGATTTTGCCTAGTTGGAAAGTATAAAGGAAATTTGTGATTGAGTTTGCAATAGAAATGTTTTAGCTCCTTACCAATTGATTTGGAAATTATGCCTTGGTAGGGAAATTATACGTTGTTACTTTGTTTACTGTATTTGTTGAGTTTAATTAAGAATTTAGCTAATATGTTTAATTGAGAAATGTATAAATAAAAATCTAGGTTATGCTATTAAACGCTAATAGGGAAATTTTAAAAGCTAATGGTTAATTTGGCAATAAAAAGTATAGGTTTTGCCAGTTGATTTATGATTGAACTTAGATAGCTAAAGAATCAATATTATTAAGATTGTTCTTAAATAAGTTTAATTTGATATATGTTGGCATAATGAGATATAGATATACTCTATGAATATATGATTTGATACAACTATAGTATAATCATTGTTGTTATCATTGCATAACTTTCAATTTCGTAAAAGAAAAGTGATTAGGTAACGAGGGTTAACGTTTTAAGACATTGGTTATATGTACAGTATTTGATTAAGATAAGAAGGAATAAGAGATGACTCTTTGGAGATAGTTATAATTAAATTAAGTTTATTTTCACTTCTTACCATAAAACTTGTATAAGTATCGGGCTATGAAGTATGTTAACTTCACATATATGTTTTATTTTTCATGATGCATTTTGCTAAGATATTAAACAAAGAAGTTATTTGATACATAAGAGATCATAAAAGAGTAAAAGATAAAAGATTATAATGTCATAATACAAAACAAGTGAGAATGTACCTAGTATAGTAGTAGGCTATTAGAATAAATGTGATATAAACATGTAAAGAATGAAAATACCGTAAAATATAATGAATTGGGAAATATTGGAAAATACTCGTTTCTTTATGAATCTTTGTTTGATATTTGCATAACAAAACTGAATATCATCATTATAAATGGAGTAGACATATTTAGATATGTGATTATGACATTGCACCTATATGTATCTATAGGCACTAAAATGATATGGACTTGTGTAAGTAGATATTGATATCGGATTTGTCACTGAATATATGTATTTGATGTATTGATTGAATATATATGTTGTGATTCAATTGAGTACAATAGAGCAGGTGAGATGGCTATAAAGAACCATGCAGGTACGTCTTTCTGAAATGACTATGTTTATGTACTGTTTTAGACACTCACAGTGGATGTGATAAGATTATATATGATTTCATGTTCATAAAAGCAATCTAGCAATGCATAACTTTCTATGCCAAGTATAAGTATTGTTAATATATGGTTATGTGAAAGTTTAAAAGTAAATTGAAAGACTGTATATTAAGTAAACTCCTTTGATGACTGAGAAGAAATGTAAAGAGAACTTGCTGAATTATTGTAAAATAATTCATGACATAAGTGAATGAGGATTCACAAACTGTATAAGAATATTGAATGTTCTGACTAATTGTATTATCTGGATTGAAATGATGAAAAAAGTTGATAAATGCACTGAAAGTAAGTGATCTTTTACGCCCTTAGAAAATAGTCTGGCAGTAAAAACTAGCTCAGGATATAATTGGCTGGCCATAGGGATATCTGTACCGCGGTGCAAGTCATGGCGACTTGCTTTACTATGGTAGGATCATTGATCTCCATAGTAATTATCTGTATCTGATTTCTGTATCTGTTATATGTTCTGTTGAGAAGTGATCCTTTGGTATCATTTCTCAGTCTGTTGTGACCCTGTGGGGTCCACATCCCGTATATCCAGTCCGAGTATTTCTGTCGGTACTGTTCTAGGGGCACTAATATGAAAATAAGTTAAAAAGTATAAAAGATAAGTAATATGATCGTTCATAACTAATATGCATAAGAATTTATCCTCTTGTATAAGTACATCAAATGGATAATAAATTGCAAATTATAATATTGATGAGCACGTGATTCTTTCATTCTATATAAACATTATGTATCTATATATATATATATGTATATGTATGTACATCACTCTGTTATTGATCAAGTGTATATATATATGGCACACTATGATGTTAAGATTATGTAATGATTACATGACAGTGAACTTTGAATGCATACAATGTTTTAAATGATGTAAATATATGAAAGAAATATACCGGATGTCTTTTATGGTAATATTGAATGATGCATTGTTTACTGAGTTATTAAGTTTTATTGACCATGTCAGTAGGATGTTCTGTCACTTATACTTGTGATTTATTGTTGAATATAAGAACTGGGATCTAGGGTAATTGAAGGTTTTGGTAGAAGTATTTTCAACATTGTACTAGTATAATTGATATTATATGTTTAAAAGATTATGTTTAGAATACTTTGTTCCCCACTAAGCTTTATAGCTTAGCACGGGTTTTGTTATCCGTGTAGGTACAGGATAGGCTGGTCTTTGGTTAGACAGCTGCTTCGGTTCAATCAGCAGATGAAGAGCTCTAGTTTCAGAAAATTTCATGTTGAGGGTCACAGATGTAGTGAGGCATTAATGTACATGTAAATTTGCTTATGAATATTAAAGTTTTATAGCTGTTTAAGAATATTAGTTATAAAATTAAATTATCTGATGACATGTAAAAAGAAACTAATGAGAATGGATGTATGAGATGTATTAGTTATGTTTGTGGTGCCCTTGAAGGGCTGAGGAATTGTCTGATTTGCAGGTGGGTTAGTTAAGTTTTTAGGCGTTATATTGCCGAATTTTTATTTGAAAGTTGGTTAATTGGAGAATATAGATAACTCAGTGTAGTTAATTTATAAGTATTGCATGTTGGGCAAGTCTGTAGTAGATAGAGTAAAAAAAAAAAATTTCAGGTTATCTCATGCTCAGTCAGACTGTTCAGTAAGGGTGTTACATTTAGTGGTATCAGAGCAGCTTGGTTTAGTCGGTTCTGGTGAATAAGAGTTTTAAAAAAAAGCTGTTTGAAAGTTATGGCTCATTGGCCTAATGTTGATCATTTGGAATTTTTTAAGCCGCAATGGAATGATTTAAAAAAATATTAGGGAAGTAAGTTGGGAAGAATAGACATAAGAGTATTGTTTGGGTGATAGTGAATGAAGATGAGGTATATGTCTATATTAGAGGAGACAATATAGATTATATTGTTGTATAAAAGAGGAAATGATCACAGTATAGTGAGATAGTTGTAATGGAAGAAACCAAGTGTAATATGTGTATGTATAATTGAGGAAAATGTTTTGACGGAGTTTCTTATATGTTTCTCATCTCTTGATTGATAGTTATTGGTGATGAGTGACTTTGAAGTTAGAAAATAATTGTAAGTAGTTTGGAAATGTCAAGTAAGATGAGAAGTATTAAGAATATAAGTAAAGCATTTACTTACAGTGGTATTGTTAAGAGGACTATAGATTTTGATTGAACATTAAGAAATATGCTTATGAAAGAATGTTATGTGTTCTGATGAGGTTTAGTTGATCTTAAGGTCCGCGTGAGTATGTAAGCGAAGGCATTAATACAAGTAACTTATAGACATGCCATAAGGAATGGATAAATTTGAAAGGAGGCAAGTTGTTATTAGTTTCCTCAGACAATTTGAGTATACATAAGTAAGTTGGTGATTGAGGACCAGAGTTAAACTTTTAGTTATCTCGATCGTTATGAGATAAGGCTTCTGGGTGATTCCGTTAACCTAGCTAGTACATACTGCCATTAGTATTATGCATCAGTCATCCATATGCACATTTGTGTTTCAGTCCATACATGCATACAGTTCAGTCATGTGGCCACATGCTTCATAGTCTACATATGCATTTGTTATTGCATTTGTTATTTCATAGTCATGCAATTACATGCTTTGTATGTGGTTTTGTTAGTGGCAGTTTTGTTATACTAGTAAGAGGTTATAGCTAAAACCCAGCATAGATTTCGTCAGTTATATTGAATAAGGAGTCTATGTACAGAAGTCAAATATCAGAATTGAACGACGAAGATCAGTTATCATGAAATAGAAGATCTGTTATTTGCTGAAAGACTGATTATATATTTTGGATTGATGGAGTAATCAATTAAAGAACAAATATATACTCTATTATAGTGTTCTGAAGATAACAAGATGTGAAGGACAAGTGAGTAGCATAAACTACAGGTTTGTTATTCAGATAAATTTCGAGGACGAAATTTTATTAAGTGGGGGAGAATTGTAGCGCCCCAAAAACAAATTTGGATTGATTATGTTTTCGGGTTTTAATTTAACAATGGGTAATTAAAACATATGAAAGTTAATATATATATATATATATATATATATATTAATAATAATGTTATAAGGGTAAGATTTTAAAAGAAAAATTGTGTGGTTGATATTTAAAAGAAGAAAGAGAATTTATGGGTAAAATTCTTTAGTATTATTATTAGTATTATTCTTATGATTATTCTTCTTCTTATTATTATTATTATACAAAAAAAAAGAAAACAAAAGAAAGAAAGGAAGAGAATCGGGAGGGAGAGGGAGGAGGAAGGAGCAAGGCGGTGGTGGCTTGGGTCCCGTCGGCTGGCCGTTGTCCACGACACCGGCGAGGAGGCTTCGATCGCCGCCGTCGTCCTCCGTTCATCTCCTTCCCCCACAACCGCGCTCCGTCTTCTTCCGATTTTTGTCTCCCATCACCACCGTAGCTTCTTCCTCTTTTTTCGGTGGCTGTCGACGGCGGTTGGGGAGTTTGACAACACCGGTGGGATCGTGAGGTAGAGGCGGCTCTTTCGGTGGTCGCTGATCGTCCTCACTCGCCGGCGAAGTGCAGATCAGAGCACGAGGGAGCCGGCGGTTCTAGGTGGTTTTCCGGCCAAACCACGATGCTTTGAGACGCGTGAAGACCACCGGGAAGCTACCGACGCTTCTGGCTTCAGGTGAGAGGCTTCGGTGTCTCTCCGGCGAGGCTCCGGCGAGGCAGAATGGAAAGGGCGTTTTGGTCTTCGACTCTACGGTATGGGAACTAGTTTAATAAATTGATTTTTGTGTATAGTTTTGAGATTTGATTAGATTGTTTTTATGTTGTTATGGCCAAGTTATCAACCAAATTAGAAGTTTTTGCAAGGTGTATCGTTAGTGAGCAAATTATGTTATTATTAAGCATCTAATTTGGTCAAGGAAACACTTACGAAGTCAATTATATAATGACATCACCTATGGATAGTTACTATTGAAATAATCAATTTATGGTTGCTTATTATAATTGGACTTAACAAACACTAGTTTTTGGAAGAATTGTTTCATGGGAAAGGGATAAATGATTATGTGATAAGTATTCGACAGTGTGGTGTGCTGGTTTCTGCTAATCATTTTATGCTTTATCTGAACTTAGATTTGTATATGACATAGAAAGTATAATAGTTATCGTGAATTTAATTAGGTTGAACTAGGCGGGATAAAGTTTTGAGTTCAATTTGAATTAAGTGTTAATGGTATAATTGAATAAATAATGAATTATAACTATTAATGGAAGTGTTGATGAACTTGGATATAAACTAGATAAGTTAATTACCTTATGTGTTAAAGGTTTATCTTTGATATCATTATTAAATTTAATATGGTGGTTTACTAATCACTATTCTAGATTTTGCCTAGTTGGAAAGTATAAAGGAAATTTGTGATTGAGTTTGCAATAGAAATGTTTTAGCTCCTTACCAATTGATTTGGAAATTATGCCTTGGTAGGGAAATTATACGTTGTTACTTTGTTTACTGTATTTGTTGAGTTTAATTAAGAATTTAGCTAATATGTTTAATTGAGAAATGTATAAATAAAAATCTAGGTTATGCTATTAAACGCTAATAGGGAAATTTTAAAAGCTAATGGTTAATTTGGCAATAAAAAGTATAGGTTTTGCCAGTTGATTTATGATTGAACTTAGATAGCTAAAGAATCAATATTATTAAGATTGTTCTTAAATAAGTTTAATTTGATATATGTTGGCATAATGAGATATAGATATACTCTATGAATATATGATTTGATACAACTATAGTATAATCATTGTTGTTATCATTGCATAACTTTCAATTTCGTAAAAGAAAAGTGATTAGGTAACGAGGGTTAACGTTTTAAGACATTGGTTATATGTACAGTATTTGATTAAGATAAGAAGGAATAAGAGATGACTCTTTGGAGATAGTTATAATTAAATTAAGTTTATTTTCACTTCTTACCATAAAACTTGTATAAGTATCGGGCTATGAAGTATGTTAACTTCACATATATGTTTTATTTTTCATGATGCATTTTGCTAAGATATTAAACAAAGAAGTTATTTGATACATAAGAGATCATAAAAGAGTAAAAGATAAAAGATTATAATGTCATAATACAAAACAAGTGAGAATGTACCTAGTATAGTAGTAGGCTATTAGAATAAATGTGATATAAACATGTAAAGAATGAAAATACCGTAAAATATAATGAATTGGGAAATATTGGAAAATACTCGTTTCTTTATGAATCTTTGTTTGATATTTGCATAACAAAACTGAATATCATCATTATAAATGGAGTAGACATATTTAGATATGTGATTATGACATTGCACCTATATGTATCTATAGGCACTAAAATGATATGGACTTGTGTAAGTAGATATTGATATCGGATTTGTCACTGAATATATGTATTTGATGTATTGATTGAATATATATGTTGTGATTCAATTGAGTACAATAGAGCAGGTGAGATGGCTATAAAGAACCATGCAGGTACGTCTTTCTGAAATGACTATGTTTATGTACTGTTTTAGACACTCACAGTGGATGTGATAAGATTATATATGATTTCATGTTCATAAAAGCAATCTAGCAATGCATAACTTTCTATGCCAAGTATAAGTATTGTTAATATATGGTTATGTGAAAGTTTAAAAGTAAATTGAAAGACTGTATATTAAGTAAACTCCTTTGATGACTGAGAAGAAATGTAAAGAGAACTTGCTGAATTATTGTAAAATAATTCATGACATAAGTGAATGAGGATTCACAAACTGTATAAGAATATTGAATGTTCTGACTAATTGTATTATCTGGATTGAAATGATGAAAAAAGTTGATAAATGCACTGAAAGTAAGTGATCTTTTACGCCCTTAGAAAATAGTCTGGCAGTAAAAACTAGCTCAGGATATAATTGGCTGGCCATAGGGATATCTGTACCGCGGTGCAAGTCATGGCGACTTGCTTTACTATGGTAGGATCATTGATCTCCATAGTAATTATCTGTATCTGATTTCTGTATCTGTTATATGTTCTGTTGAGAAGTGATCCTTTGGTATCATTTCTCAGTCTGTTGTGACCCTGTGGGGTCCACATCCCGTATATCCAGTCCGAGTATTTCTGTCGGTACTGTTCTAGGGGCACTAATATGAAAATAAGTTAAAAAGTATAAAAGATAAGTAATATGATCGTTCATAACTAATATGCATAAGAATTTATCCTCTTGTATAAGTACATCAAATGGATAATAAATTGCAAATTATAATATTGATGAGCACGTGATTCTTTCATTCTATATAAACATTATGTATCTATATATATATATATGTATATGTATGTACATCACTCTGTTATTGATCAAGTGTATATATATATGGCACACTATGATGTTAAGATTATGTAATGATTACATGACAGTGAACTTTGAATGCATACAATGTTTTAAATGATGTAAATATATGAAAGAAATATACCGGATGTCTTTTATGGTAATATTGAATGATGCATTGTTTACTGAGTTATTAAGTTTTATTGACCATGTCAGTAGGATGTTCTGTCACTTATACTTGTGATTTATTGTTGAATATAAGAACTGGGATCTAGGGTAATTGAAGGTTTTGGTAGAAGTATTTTCAACATTGTACTAGTATAATTGATATTATATGTTTAAAAGATTATGTTTAGAATACTTTGTTCCCCACTAAGCTTTATAGCTTAGCACGGGTTTTGTTATCCGTGTAGGTACAGGATAGGCTGGTCTTTGGTTAGACAGCTGCTTCGGTTCAATCAGCAGATGAAGAGCTCTAGTTTCAGAAAATTTCATGTTGAGGGTCACAGATGTAGTGAGGCATTAATGTACATGTAAATTTGCTTATGAATATTAAAGTTTTATAGCTGTTTAAGAATATTAGTTATAAAATTGAATTATCTGATGACATGTAAAAAGAAACTAATGAGAATGGATGTATGAGATGTATTAGTTATGTTTGTGGTGCCCTTGAAGGGCTGAGGAATTGTCTGATTTGCAGGTGGGTTAGT
>JBBPFJ010000760.1:0-52325 GCA_037975025.1 Excoecaria agallocha | reverse complement strand
TACTCTTGTTTTGGGGGTTTTCTCTTTTGCTGTTGGGGTGATTTTTTGTTGTTTGGGTGTTTCTTGCCTTTCAATTCTTATTTGTCATTATGTCAGATCCTAAGAACACTAATACGGAAGCAGAGAAATATTACCCTATTAATGATAGTCTATATTTTCAAATTAGTCCCGTTAAACTAGATGAAAATATTATTTATTTAGTTTGGTTTAGGTCATGTTTATTGTCTATTAAGGCTATAAGGTTGTAGGATTATATTGATGGAAATAAGAAATCACCACCTGTTACCGATCCTACTTTTAGTCAATAGAACTTTGATAACTCGTTAGTTATATCTTGGCTTCTTAATTCTATGCACCCTAAGATTTTTAGACAGTATTTACTGCTTGACACTGTAAAGGAGATATGAAAAGTTGCAAAAATTACATATTCTCGAATGAAAAATTATACTCGAATCTTTGAACTTAGGAACAAAATTTATGGCACAAAACAAAGTAAGTTTACTATTTCAGATTATTTTTTTGAACTAGGTAGTTTATGCCAGGAACTAGATTATTATCAAGATTTTCAAGTTAAATGTGTTGATGCGGTATTAATTCAAAATATGCTTGAAAAGAAGCAAGTTTATGATTTTTTGGCTGGTTTAAACCCTGAATTTAATCAAGCGAGAGTTCAAGTTATTGGCAGATCTCTCTTTTCTTCTCTTGAGGAGGCACATTCTTTAATCTAGTAAGAAGAGATCGGGAGAAGTGCCATACTTTATACTGCACCTGTTGAGAAGTCAGGCTTAACTGCCCATATTATTCTTGAGCACTCGAAAGGTATTATTTCTGATAAAAATCATTTGCACTGTGATTACTGTGGTAAGGCAAGGCATACCAAAGAGACTTGCTGGAAGTTGCATGGGAAACTTGTTAGGGGCCGAGAGGGAAAACGAGCAAATTCAACCAGAGCTCAAGCAAATGTGCTAAAACAGTAGAATCATCTAAGGAGTCAGCTTCTCTCTTCTGATGAAATTCTGCATTTTAGGCATCTCCTGTCTCGGCTTAATCTTTCCTCCAGTGCTACCTCCAATTTTGTCAAGTCAGGTAAAACTTTTTCTCATCTTAATTCATGGATTATTGATTCTAGTGTGAATAGACATATGACGGACACTTCTAAAGACTTTATTAACTACTCTCGTTGTCTAAGGAAAGAATGAAGAGATTGTTGCTAAGGACGAGAATGTTGTTGATGTTCATAGGGAGTAGAATGTTGTTGACGTTCAGGGAGAGTAGAATGCTGTTGACGTTTAGGGGGACCTGATTTGTTGAGATACTCGAGGAAAAATATGTCTGAAGAAGCCATCATGCATTCTACACTGCCAGAATTCTCGGGTGAGTTATCTTCTGACCCCGATTTAAATTTGCCCATTGCTCAAAGAAAATGAGTCTGGTCGTATACAAAACATTTCATTTCTAACTTTGTATATTATAATTCTTTGTCTTCCTCCTATAGAGCCTTTGCCTTTTCTCTTTCCTTTACGTCTAATCCATAGGATTGCAGAGAAGCTATCAAGGATTCAAAGTGAAGAGAAGCTATGGTAGAAGAAATGAAAGCTTTCTCTAAAAATGAAGCCTGGGAACTAGTTGATTGTCTAGACAAGAAGTTGGTTGGTTGTAAGTGGATGTGCACAATAAAACACAAAACTGATGGTTCAATTGAAAAATTCAAAACCAGATTAGTAGTAAAGGGATTCACTTAGACTTATGGAGTTTACTATTAGAAGAAATTTGCACCTGTTTCCAAAATAAATACAATTAGAATCTATCATGTGCAGCTAACTTGGATTGGAATTTGCAGAAATTTAATGTGAAAAATGCATTCCTCCATGGGGACCTAAAAGAAGAGATTTATATGGATATTCCTTTTGGTTTTGATGATGAAAGAACTAAAGGGGAAGTGTGTTGATTGAAGAAAACCTTGTATGGGTTGAAACAAACTCCAAAAGCTTGGTTTGACAGATTCCATGCTTATCCATCACAATGTGCCACTTCGCTTTTAAGGGGATGCAATTCTAAAAAATTGTTATCTTATCAATCGGATGCCTTTATCTATTATACAAAACAAAAGTCCTCGCTCTATACTCTTTCTAGGTCAACCCTCCTCCCCTCTCTCTTCCCGCACATTTGGGTGTGTTTGATTCGTTTACAATTTCACTACTGATAAGTACAAATATCAACCAAAATCCATCAAATGCATTTTCTTGGGGTATTCTTGTAACTAGAAAGTGTACAAATGCTATGATCCAGTTACCAATAGATACTTCATCTCAATAGATGTAACCTTCTTTAAGACATCACCCTACTTCCCACATCAGCCAAACACAATCATTAAAGCTCTTCCGGTCACAGACAATACAACACCAAACGACACTTAAACTAAACCTCTTCTACTCACGACGATGACCGCTAACATATGAAGATCCTCCTACAGAAACCGAGCTAGTGCATACTCAATGTGACTTATCTCTTGCTCAAACCATCTTCTAACACTAGTAATGGAATCAGATGACTCCATTTAGCTAATTTCCATCAGCAAAGGTACTCAAATCTTCTCGAAATCCCCATCCCAATTGCAATTTCTTAAGCTATCATCGTCTTTCCCCTTCCTATTATGCCTTTATTATCAATCTATCATTTGTTTATGTGCCAAAAACTATCAATGAAGCACTAGCACATACAGGTTGGCACCAGGCCATGATTGATGAAATGATAGTTGTTCGTGTTAACCATGCTTAGGAGTTAGTTCCATTATCTCTTGGAAAATCTAACGTTGGTTGGATGTCATTGGATATATGCAGTCATAGTTGGTCCTAATGGAAAATTTGACAGTCTCAAAACTCGTTTGGTTGCAAAAGATTATACACAAATTTTTGGCTTGGATTGCGGAGATACATTAGCTCTTGTTGCCAAAATTGCTTCTGTTTGACAATTTATTTCTCTTGTTGCTATGAATCATTGGAGCATCCATCAGTCAGCGAACCGCAGACCTTCTCAGTAAAACAACTCAAACTAACCACACATTGTCTAACCAAATCCAATTCTCTCTCAATATATTCCTCAAAAAATACAATTCATGCTTAAGAATACCCATTTTGTTTTCCACATACTTATTTCACATTTTCCTCATTAATATCAATTGTCATAACCAGTTAGTCAAAACAACAATTTATTTTGATTATTTAACATGAATAATTGAAGTGAATTATCTTAAGAGAAAAATGGATTATGAGAGTATGTGATCTAGTATGTGCCTTTGCATCTAGCATTAGGTAGAATTGGATCTCTACTTTATGAAAATAATGTTATTTCTGGTGCCGTTATTCCTACTTTTGTGGCTATAATAATAAAATGCCTTTTTACATGAAAATTTATCTGAAGAAGTCTATATGAACCAACCACCAGGCTTCGTTGCTCAGGGCGAGAAAGGCCTAGTATATTGACTACAAAGCTTTTTATGGCTTAAAGCAATCTATAAGGGCTTGGTTTGAATGCTTTGGTATGATTGTTCAAGAGTTCAGGACTCATCAAAGTAAAGCAAATCGCTTGGTCTCTTACCAATGTTCTCATGGAAAATCCATCTCTATAGTATTTTATCTGGATGATATTGCTATCACAAGAAATGAAATTGAAGGGATTGCAAGAGTTGAAACATCTCATCAACCATTTCAAACCAAAGATCTAGGAAAATTGAAGTACTTTTTAGGCATTGAGGTGGCACAATCCAATGCAAGTATTGTTATGTCACAAAGTATGCATTACATATTTTGAAGGAAATAGGCATATTGGATTGCAAACTTGCAGACACCCCATGGATCCAAATGTCAAGCTTGTTCAAGGAAGGGGAGAGCCACTAAAAGATCCTAGTCAATACCAAAGGCTTGTTGGAAGACTCAATTATCTTACCATTGTATGACCCGACATTTCTTTTGTAGTTAGTGAGGTGAGTCAATTTTTTCAAGCACCATGCGATAGTCATTGGAACTCAGTGATACATATTCTATGATCTATCAAAGGAAATCCAAGACAAGACCTTTAGTATGAAAACAAAGGACACTCACAAGTTGTGGGTTATTCAGATGCAGATTGGACAAAATCTCCTTTAGATTGAGTATCCACTTCATGGTATTGTGTCATGATTGGAGGAAATCCGATATCATGAAAAGCAAAAAGCAACAAGTTGTAGCAAGATCAAGTGTCGAGACAAAATATTGAGCAATGGCCTTAACTACTTGTGACATTATCTGGTTAAAACATTTGCTCTAAGAACTGAAGTATGGAGATAACAAACAAATGAAAATGATCTATGACAATCAAGCAGCCTTGCAAATTGCCCCAAACCCAGTTTTTCATGAAAGAACAAAACATATAGAGATAGATTGCCACTCGTTAGGGAAAAAATTGAGTCAGGATGCATTGATATCAATTTTACCAATTCAAATAACCAATTGGCAAGCACTCTCTCTAAATCACTCATGCGATCACGAATTGAACATATTTATAACAAGCTTGGAGCATACAATATGTACGCTCCAACTTGAGTGGGGGTGTTAAGATTATGAGAGTACAATTGTAGATTATAAAAGGATAACCGTACAATTAAGAGGAGGTTAGTTGTTGTAATTAAAAAGAATTAGGTATTAGGTGGTAGTTGAATAATAGCCAATACTTAGTAATTATAGAACTATGTATAAATACTTCATGTTTTCAAGAAATAATTGAAAAAACTAAGTATTTACTCAAGAGGAAGAATGTGGTTGGGTTTTTAGATAGACCTGATCTGTTGATATATGCAAGGAAAAATGGGTCTTCTAAAGAATCCATCATGCAAGTCTACAATGCAAGAATCCTCAAGTAAGTTATCTTCTGATTTTTATTTGAATTTACCCATTGCTTTAAAAAAAGGAGTCGGGTAGTGTACCAAACATTGTCTACCATGATTCCTCATCTCCCTATACAGCATTTGTTTTGTCTCTTTCCTCTGTGTCTATCCATAAGATTGGAAGGAAGCTATTGGAGATCCAAAGTGGAAAGAAGCTATGATAGAAGAGACAAAATCCCTCGACAAAAAGGAAACCTGGGAACTAGTTGGTCCTCCAGGCAAGAAGCTATTTGGCTGCAAGTAAATGTTCACAATAAAACACAAAGCTGATGGCTCAATTGAAAGATTTAAAGCCAAACTAAAGTTGATGACTCAATTGAAAGATTCAAAGCCAAACTAGTAGCAAAAGGATTCACTCAAACTTATGGAGTAGATTATCAAAAGATATTTGTCCCTATTGCTACAATACTTCTTGAAAATTGAAATTGCCAAATCAACCAAAGGAATTTTCATTTCCTATAAGAAATACATTCTGGATCTTTTGGATGGAATTGGTATATTAGGATAACAAGCAAAATGGCCATTAAAAGCAGCCATAAGCTGCAAGCTCTAATCCATTTGCTTCTCCAATCCTCTTGGTCAAGAAAAAGGCTGGGACCTATAGGTTTTGTAAAGACTACAAAGAGCTTAACAAGGTGATAGTAAAAGACAAATTTCCTATTCCCTTGGTGGAGGATTTAATCGATAAATTACATCGAGCCACTATCTTCACTAAGCTAGATCCGAGGTCCGGACATCATTAAAATAAGGATGTCGGAGCCTGATATTCCTAAAACAACATTCAAAACACACTCTAAACACTATGAATTTCTAGTTATGCCCTTTGGGCTCACCAATGCCCCTACCACATTCAGGTCCCTCATGAACAATCCTACTACATTTGAGGAAGCTTGTCTGTTACTCTTTAATGATATTCTTATCTACAATCCTACTAAAGAACTACATTTGATCCAACTCAAAATTGTTTTTGATCTACTCAAGGACCACCAACTATAAGCCAAGGAATCTAAGTTGGTGAAATAGGGCAGCAATAAGTCTCCTATCTAGATCACATCATCTCTGGTTCTGGGGTTGCCACTAACCCAAGAAAGATTGAAGCCAAGGTCACTTGGCCCCCTTCTCAAAACTTAAAGGGCCTTAAAGGATTCTTAGGCCTCACTAACTATTACAGGAGATTCATCCAAGGGTATGGAGTTGTCAGCAAACCTCTCACCGATTTATTAAAAAAGGACAACTTCTAATAGGGACCAACAGCTTGAACAACCTTTGATCAATTAAAGTGGTTGATGACACAAGCTCTTATTCTTGGCCGACCTAATTTCCAATAATTATTTACATTGGAATGTGATGCAAATAACTCAAGAATAGGTGTTATACAACTACAGCAATACAAAGCAATTGCCTTCCTTTCTAAACCCCTTAGCTTTAGAACTCAGCAACTCTCTACTTATGAGACAGTTATTGGCAATTACTTTTGCCTTCACTAAATGGAGAAATTACCTTGAACAAGGGCCCTTTACTATCTGAACTGACCATGAGAGCGTCAAGCATCTCTTAGAACAAAGGTTGCATAATTACATCCAGATGAGAGGCATTACAAAGCTACTAGGCATACCATTCATTTCAAAAAAGGGATAGATAATAAGGGTGTTGATGCCCTCTCGGTTTGAGGGACCACCTTCCTCTAATATGTTTGTTATTTCAATCATTACCCCTACTTGGATTGAGGAAGTTCTTCTCTCCTACACTATTGATGACAAGTTACAATCCATCACACAATAGCTGGCAATCTTCCCGTCCAACCTACCCAATAACACCTTACATGATATGAGCCTAAATAGCTCATATTTAATCCATATTTTGTTACCAAAATAATGTTTAGTTGTATTAAATTATGCTAGAATTAGGTGTATTTAATGTATTTTGTTAAGTTTTGTTTATGTATGAGAAAAAGAGAGAAAAATGTGAAGGAGTAAAAGTAAGTCAAACCAAACGAAAGTCAACTTTTAGAGCTCCGTGTCCTGTCGCGAGCGCGACAGGTGTCGCGGGCGGGACAAAGAGAAATGTTTGGGTAGTTAATTTTTTAAAAGGCACTTCAAAGGGAAACCACTCTTCACCAAATGATGTATACTTCTAGAGGGATACTTGAAGAGCTATGTTGCTATGGAAAGGTGCTTGAAGGGTCACAATGCTTGGCAAGGAAGTTACAAATATAAATGGTGGTTATGCAATTTAAATTTCAAATCAAATTTTAAAGAGGCATGACTTTTCACCAAGGGTTGCATACCTATAGAGAGGCACTTAAAGGGACTTAATGTTTGAAAATCTATAAATACCCTAGAAGTTATAATCAATGGGAGGAATCTATCATTTTTATTTTTTTTGAAAGTGTAATTGTAGAATATAGTTGTAGGTTTTAATTATATGGCTTGAAGAGAAAGCAAATACAATGAAGAAGACTACACTTGGTGAAAGGAAGAAGGGTTGAGAGATCCCCTTCTTTTATTTCTAATATTTACTTCTTCTTTATTATTATTATGAATTCATTTTAGGAACTTGAATGTTGTTACTCATATTTAATAATTTCTCTTTCATTTATCTTTATATGTAGTATTTGCTATTAAAACATTATTAATATCATTATAAGTTAAGGAATAAGACCTTTGATGTGCAATTCCTTCTCTGAAAATCAACAAAATGGTAATAAATAAGGGAGTTAGCGAGAACAACGTCTTATTGAAAGTTAATAGGAAATTCACTATCAAAGCATAGTTTGAGAAATCGCATATGGAGATAATTGTTATAGGTTGGTTTTTATTCTTTGAATGTGTGTTTATGTAATTCTTGTCTAAATGCGAAAGCTGCGATTTAGAGCCATAAATGCATGTTTAAGGCATAATCTAGTCTAGATGCGAGAGCTGCAACATAGAATACTATTCCAACTTGGCTTGCATGATAAAGATTAAATTATAAATAAGAGAAAAAGATCAAATTCCATAACTATGTATGTGTTATATCCATCATATTCATAAGTCTTCCCGGATTATCATTAAAATAGAATATTATCTAGTTTAGAGTAGTAAAGTAATCGTTTTAACTTGCAAATTAATGAGCATTGTAAACAAAATTAAAATCAAGTAGTAATAGTGTACAATGTTAATCAACATTCCTCGTGGGATCGATATCTGAAGTACTATAATCGGTACACCGTATACTTGCGGTATTAAAGCTTTTAGACAAGAGTTGCTCATTGTCTGCCATGATTGTCCTTTTAAGGGCCGCTTTGGCATAAGGGACACATTGCACAAGCTTCAACAAACATTCTACTACCCTGCTATGCACAGACAAGTTATTGATTTCAATGTGACACTTGCCAAAGATGCAAGGCTAAATCAATGGCCCCAGGGTTGCTATAACCCTACCTATTCCTACTCGGGCTTGGGTTGACATTGCACTAGATTTCATTATAAGGCTACCAAGGTCAGGGGGATGTGACACTATCGTTGTTTCTTTGGCAGGTTCTCCAAGATGGGACACTTCATCCCTTTGGCTCATCCCTTCAATGTTGCCTCAGTTGCTCAAGCCTTCTTGGATACTATCTTCAAGCTTCATGCGATGCCTACAACAATTTTTTTTGATAGGGATAGGATTTTTACTGGGGGCTTCCAGTAGGAACTCATGAAGTTATTGGGCACTATGCTATAGTTCACTACAGCCTATCATCAAAAATCTAATGGGCAAACAAAAAGGCTTAGAAGAAGCTTAGAAGCTTACTTAAGATGTATGGCTTTCCACAAACCGACCAAATGACTCAAGTGGCTCAACCTAGCCGATTACTAGTACAACACAAACTTCCATTTAGCCATCAAATTAGCCCTTGTCAAGCTATATATGGCCAAACACCTCCTTTGCATGTTCTGCCTTCTCCTCCTGCTTCAGTGGTAGCAGTCGAAGAGTATATGCAAAGCAAAGAAACTATGAACTCTTTTCTCAAAGAGCCTAGTTGCTTCCAAGAACAAAATGAAGCAGTATGCAAATAAGAAGACATTTGAAAGGGAGTTCTAAGTTGGAGATTTGGTATACCTAACAATTCAACCATATGGACAACTTACCCTAGCTGTTAGGAAGTCTATGAAGTTAACAACTGAGTATTATGGTCCTATCCAATAATTGCTAAGATTGGCCCCGTTGCCTACAAATTAAACCTCCCTCTTACATGCAAAATACATTCCATCTTTCATGTTTTCCTCCCGAAGAAGAAAATTGGCCAAAACATCCCACCCTTACCCTCCCTTCCACCATTTATTGATGGTGAATTCTCCATCACTCCTGAGAAAATCTTGAATTCTAGAACTATCCTAGTTGGTGACACTCACATCCAACAAGTTCTCATCAAATGGCAAGTATTACCATCAATTGATTCTACTTGGGAGAATGCTCACTACATTCAGTATCAGTTTCTAGCATTCTTCACTTTTTGGGGATAAGAAGTTTCTCAAGGGGTGAAGGGAGGGTATTCGTAACTATCAAAGGAGGGGTAAATTTGTCAATTAAAAAATCAGTTAGTTAATTATGTTATTGTTAGCAAAGAAGTCAGGTGTTGGCATACAGATTCTATGATGGCGGGATTGCATGCTTCATGCTTCCTTGTCCTTAGCACAATTGTCTTACTTTTTCCGTTATATCACAATTGTCCTACTTTTTGCTTTATATCATTGTAATATCCTTTGGGACCACTTAATCATTGATATACAATAAAGATTATTTCTCTTTCTTTGTCGCTCAAATCTCTCTTCTATCTTATTCTAATTCTCTCTACTCTCTTCTTATTTTCCTTCCTAAATCCATCTGTTCATTAATCTGGGGTTCTTATCCACAATTCTTCATTAACTAATTGTTAGAATTAGCCCTAACATAGTTCCATTATGAAATGAAATCATTTGTTGGTTAACTTGTTTATTTTACCAAATAAGTAATTAAATCATAGGGCAATCAAACCTTCAATCCTTTTTTACGAAAAAGTTCTTAAGATTTCTAGCAATGAATGTCAATATATAGGTTGGTGTTCATAATTTGCCAAATCAAATTATAAATTTGCAATAATTATGTAAACAGCATCTAAATCTGGCATTTTAAGAATTCTATTTCTTTTTTCATATCAACAGATGATAACTTGTAAGCTTATAGCAAAATATCTCTTAAGCATTTTGAGTTTAATGATTATGACCTAATAGATTGTCTACAGAAACACTAAAATCAATTGGACATGAGTAGTTGTATAATTTCCTGATCTCACACTTTTCTATGCAAGCAGTCCAGTCCTATTTTATTAACTAGATGCATTCTCATGAAATCAAGTCCCTAAATGTACATACAGATATAAACATTTTTCAGGTTCTAGGAGCGTCAAATATACATTTATCACTAGTGCTATTGAAACATAACATTACAGCTGCTAAAGCAAACATAACAGCTTAAGAAACAAAGATTTTCTGTAAAATACCTACATGATTTGTTATATCTTTGTGCAAGACCTGAACCTTCTCTTCCAGCTCCACCTATTAAGTTCAAAGATTTCAATTAGTAAAACATCAAAAGCAAGACTAAGAAGTAAAGACCTTCAACCAAGGTTTTGAAACTCAGACCAGACCGGCAGGTTGAACTGGAAACTGGTCTGATCTGGTTGTGATGAAAAACCCTAAATCCAGCTTACCCATAATACAACCATTAGTCCAGCCAGTTCCACCCAGCTGACCTTTCGATGGGTTGATTGGGTTTACAGAGTTGCTCTCTCTGTTTTCACTCTAAGGATAAAAGGATGAAGATGGAAGAAGAAGAATCAATAGATCTTCAAATCACATCGCACCCAACTGCTAAAAAGTATCAAGACTTCCAAAAGACCATGAAACCATAAACAAAAATCAAATCAAGCTTTCTGATAAGCCAAGTGAACCTATCCACATCAAGCTTCATCATGGTTAAAGAGAAGAAATAGCTGTACCTATTTAATCAATTTGACATCAAGCAATGCAGTAACAGTATAAAAAAGTTGTCAAAGAAGTTTAAAGCATAGTGAGGGAGAGAGAGAGAAGGTTTAGAGAGTTAAAAGAGTAATGGGAATAGCCCATAAGCAAGAATGGCAGATGGTTGACAAAGAAGTAAAAAAAAAAAAAAAGATATCAAGAGTTAAAAAGAAAGATGCAGAGTCAGAAAATGTGTCTAGATCGCCAAGAACTTTCTTAAATTTTCTGTTCAACCAATCCTTGCTCGTCAAAAGACTTTTATATTAAACCTAAACCAACAAGGATTTGAACTCTAAAAAGGCTAATAAAAACATTTGCAACGAACCTGGTGATTCTGAAAATACCCCTACCACTAAAAAAATTAGATTTTGAACATAAATGATATGACTAAAAACTAGTCAAGTTACAGCATCATCAAGGACTTAGGCATGTGGCAAAAGATGGCCATCTTTTCGAATGGAATCACCATTGAAGCTGCATGTTTATCGGAGAAGTAATGCACTACAGTTATTTTGAGAAACACCATAATTAGGGACTATGGTTCATAATTGCATAGCAATGTTATAAGTTTATAAGCTCGCTAAATAAAGTGAGAAAATGGATGAGTTCTAAGCGCAATAATGTGAACAATACCACAAAATCTAACAGAAACAAGAAAAGAAAATTCAGCCAAAAGAAGATAGACATCAGCATAGGCAGACATATCTTCCAAACAAAATCAAAATGCTCATGACTACCTTACCAAAAGCCTCTAAGAACTACAATGTCAGATATTAAGGTGGACCGTTGAAACTTTCCTTGTTTAGTACCTACATTTGTTACATAACTTTATCCTAAATCATAATGCCCACCACAAAATAAGCAAATAATTTTGATAGAATCTCCCTACTTCACAATAAGCTCCTACTAGTCCGGCCTTTTCTTCCAACAAAATAATTGTTTAATTCAAGACTTTCGCCAATTTAGGATTTCTTATAGTTGAATTTTATTTGAAAACTGATTCAATAAATAGTTTTGAGAATCAAAGCTACCAAGGGCATCCTCAATTCAAACTTCATCATGAAAAAGGATTCTATATTCATACAAAAGAGGCTTCATTTTCAAGCAAGATGGAAGACAGAGAGATGGTATCATTATATTCTTGCATACTTTTTTCAAACTTTTGAATACTATATTGGTGACTAAAGAATAAGGGTTTTGATTCTGCTAAACTATCATAGAAATTATTTTATTTGCAGTTGATTTGTACCACAACCACCTTTTCATCTGAAAATAATAAAATTTGAAAGCAGAAGAGCTGCTAAAGGAAAGTGCCGATGGTCAGCAATCTTTAAAAGCTAAAGGAACACCCAAGTTTTTGTTATTTTATAATGGACAAGTTTACTTGTAGACCTGATAATAATGAGACTCCAAGAAATTTCATCCCCAAAATAACATAGAAAACATTTCTCAAGTAACAATATGACATAATGATCCTGATTCAGAAAACACCTTAAACTTGCAAGTTGACAAACTCACAAGAATATCAAAATATTAAAAGTTTAGCATCAAATCATAATGGCTAGCAAACTTTCTTCTTCAAAGAACTACCTCCGCTACAGTGAATAGAATCCCTAAACAAGACAAGCACACCGTGTTTAGGCAACAGGCATTGCGAGGAACTTAAAACATAACTTTCTCACAAGTAATTTTAGGAGGAACATAGTATAAACAGCAAATAAAATGTTCCTGCCCTTTTTATTATAATCACTTCTCTTCCCAGGCAATGAACCTTTTACTATTTAGGAGATATAGGACATGACATGATCACACACCAAAATTCTTTGTGCACAAAGATGTTGCCATAATCTGAGTTGCAGCAATACAATTCAATTAGGAAAAAAGGGAACTTACAATAGTTGGCCTTTTAAGCAAACCATCTCTTATTCTTCTATGCAAATCCTCACATTCTTCCTGCAACCAACAGAGTAGAGCCAATGAAACCCATGAAATACATGCACAGTTATCTGAAATTGTACACAAGATTACCTACCTTTCCAAGGATCTAAATTAAAAGATCCCAACTAAAATTGCAAATCAGACCATACAGGGCATCAAAATAATCAGAGAGCCAATAGACGACAAACAGTACAACTTTATATTTACATGGCTATAGATAAAAGACCATGCAGGATATCAAAATCATCACATAGAAAGACAATTAAGGATAAAAAGTATTACTGTGTGTTTTTAAATGGCTATTCATGAAAGAAGTAAAGTATTCCAAACACAACATTTGATAAAAAAAAAAAAGTAGGCATTCAGAATTAGTATTCATATATAACTGCATCGTGAGTGCAGAAGTCTGGAACCAACAAGTACAAGGCAACAGAAGCAGTCATTTAATGCAAGAAAGAGTTCAGGACTATCTCCAAGAATCCCACCTCCCTCCTTGAAAAAAAGGGCTGATAGATTAATGTTGGTTAATGTATTTTATTAGATATTAGGTTGTAATTAAGGGTAGAATAGTAATTTTTCTTTTACTATTTGTATACCTATAAATATACCCTTGTATCATTTTAGGGTAATTTTTGAGATAATAGAAACTCTTGAGTTTTCAAAATCTTCATGGTATCAGAGCCACTGCCGTTTCGAAGGTCGAGTTAACTCCCTTCCGCAGTCGGTTCGTTTTCGGTAACCTCTATTTTTCTGGCGAGTCTAGAAGGTCGTGTTCCAGACCTCCTCTTTCGACACCGCCCCCATAGGAAGGTAGATCGGGTGAAGATCGGCCGGTGTCCCAGTCTCCGGCACCGTCAGAAGCCGCGCGTGAGCTCACGCGCCGATCAAAGGATTCCGCCCTTTCCCCACGCGCCGGCGCGTGTGGCGCGTGACACCACCTCCGGCCACCTTTTGCTTCCGTTTTTTCTGCCGACCTTCTCGCCGCCCTTTTCCGCCTCCAACCCACTGATCTCCGGTGACTTCCGACCACCTCGGTTTCTGGGTCACGCACGAACAGGTTCTGTTTTCCTAGGTTAACTTTTTTCTGCTGTTTTTTTATCCTTTTTTTTTTGCTTTTTCATTATGTCAAATATTAAGGATGATCATAAGGAGGTTGAGAGACATCATTTCATGAATGACAATTCTTATTCTCAAATTAGCCCAGTTAAACTTGAAGGGAGTAGTACTTATTTAGCTTGGTCTAGATCGTGTTTATTATCGATCAAGGCTAGAAGGTTGCAGGCTTATATCGATGGTAAAAAACCACCATCTGTCACCGATCCTAATTTTAATCAATAAGACTCAGATAATTCACTGGTTATGTCTTGACTCCTAAATTCGATGCATCCTAAGATCTCTAGACAGTATTTATTGCTTGACACTGCAGAGAAGATATGGAAAGCTGCAAAAACCACCTACTCTCGAATGAAAAATGATGCTCGTATCTTTGAACTCAGGAACAAAGTTCATGGTACAAAACAAGGTGAGCTTACTGTTTCTGATTATTTCTCTGAATTGGGTAGTTTATGGCAGGAACTGGATTATTATCAGGACTTTCAAGCAAAATGTGTTGATGATGCGGTGCTGATTCAAAAGATGATTGAAAAGGAGAGGGTTTATGATTTTCTGGCTGGTTTAAATCCTGAATTTGATCAAGTGCGAGTTCAAGTTATTGGCAGAACTCCTTTCCCTTCACTTGAGAAGGCACATTCTTTAATTCAGCAGGAAGAGACCAGGAGATGTGCTATGCTTTATACTGCACCTATTTACAAGTCGGGTTTGACTGCCCATACCTCTCTTGAGCAACCAAAAGGGATTCTTTTTGATAAAGATCATTTGCTCTGTGATTACTGTGGTAAGCCAAGGCACACTAAAGAGACTTGCTGGAAGTTGCATGGGAGACCTAGTAGGGGCCGTGGGGGAAAACGAGTTAATCCAACAAGGGCTCAAGCACATGTGTTAGAAACAGTGGAATCATCTAAGGAGTCGGCTTCAGTTGAGAGTCTCTCCTCTGATGAGATTTTACATTTCAGGCGTCTCCTGTCTCAGCTTACTCCTTCCTCCAGTGCTACCTCTAATTTGGTCAAGTCAGGTACTACTTTCTCTCATCATAACTCATGGATTATTGATTCTGGTGCGAATAGATATATGACAGGCACTTCAAAAGGCTTTCTTAACTACTCTCCTTGTTTTAAAAGGGATAGTGTCAGGGTGGCTGATGGGTCATTAACCCTTATTTCTGGGACAGGTTCTGTTGTTTGTACTCCTAATATTAAATTGTCTTCTATTCTTCATGTTCCTCAATTTTCTGTCAATCTTTTATCTGTCAGTACTATCACTAAAACTCTTAACTGTAAGGTTAAATTTTTTCCTGATTTTTGTATTCTTCAGGATCTTCAAACAGGGAAGAGGATTGGCAGTGGTAGAGAGCATGATGGCTTATATATGCTGGAAGACAGTCAAGAGTTGGCTCGTTTTGGGGAGTATCAGGATGTCAACCAGGAGATCATTCAGTGGCATAGGCGATTAGGACACCCGTCATTTTTTGTTTTAGAAAAACTATATCCTAGTTTATTTGCTAGAACTCGGTTTGATTCTTTATCTTGTGATGCTTGTGAGTATGCTAAACATACTAAAAACTCGTATCCTTTGAGTGATAATAAAGCCAGTGAGCCATTTATGATTGTTCATTCTGATGTTTAGGGTCCTACACAAACTGTCTCTTTGTCTGGAAATCGATGGTTTGTTACTTTCATTGATTGTTGCACTAGAATGACTTGGGTGTATTTGATTAAAGCAAAAGAGTGATGTTTTCTCCTGTTTTCAATTTTTTCATAAAATGGTTGCCACTCAATTTGATGCTAAAATAAAAGTTTTGCGGTCTGATAATGGAACAAAATATATGAATAGTAGGTTGGATATTTATTTGGAGTCTCATGGGATTATTCACCAAACTAGTTGTCCTTCTATTAGTGCTCAAAATGGTGTAGCTGAAAGAAAAAATAGGCATTTGTTAGAAGTTGCTAGATCTCTTATGTTTACCATGCATGTTCCAAAGTCATATTGGGGGGATGCTGTATTAGCGGTTGCCTATCTTATTAATTGAATGACTCTCAAAGCTCTTAACTTTAGAACTCCTGCAGAAGTTTTAACCGGAAAAACTGGCTATACTGTTCCACCAAAGATTTTTGGATGTGTTTGCTTTGTTCATACTATGAATGTTGGGAAATTAGATCAGAGAGCACTGAGATGTGTGTTCGTTGGATATTCTCCAACTCAAAAGGGATATAAGTGTTATCATCCTCCATCTAGGAAATTCTATGTGAGTATGGATGTTACCTTTCGGGAGTCTGAACCTTATTTTGACAGTATCCAATCACCTCTTCAGGGGGAGAATAGTGAAGAAGTGGTGATGAATGTACCTGTGCTACCTCAGGATCTAGTTCAAAAGAAAAACGAAGGAATTGTTATTCAGGAGCAGAATGTTGATGTTCAGGGGGAGGAGAATGTTGTTGGTGTTGGTGGTCGTTTAGATAGACCTGACTTGTTGAGATACTCGAGGAAGAATAGGTCTGAAGAAGCCATCATGCATTCTACACTGCCAGAATCCTCGGGTGAGTCACTTCTTGATTCTGATTTATCTCTTGATTCTGATTTAAATTTGCCCATTGCTCAAAGGAAAGGAGTCAGGTCGTGTACAAAATATTCCATCTCTAACTTCGTCTCTTATGATTCTTTGTCTCCTTCCTATAGAGCATTTGCCTTGTCTCTTTCCTCTATGTCTATTCCACAGGATTGGAGAGAAGCTATCAAGGATCCAAAGTGGAGAGAAGCTATGGTTGAAGAAATGAAAGCCCTCTCTAAAAATGAAACCTGGGAACTAGTTGCATCTTCAGACAAAAAGGTAGTTGGTTGTAAGTGGGTGTTCACAATAAAACACAAAGCTAATGGTTCAATTGAAAGATTTAAAGTTAGATTAGTGGCAAAGGGATTCACCCAGACTTATGGAGTTGACTATCAGGAGATATTTGCACCAATTGCTAAAATGAATACCATTAGAATCTTGCTATCTTGTGCAGCTAACTTGGATTGGGATTTGCTGCAATTTGATGTGAAGAATGCATTTCTTCATGGGGACTGGAAGAAGAGGTTTATATGGAGATTCCTTCTGGTTATGATGATGAGAGAACACAAGAAAAGGTGTGCAGACTGAAGAAAGCCTTGTATGGGTTGAAACAATCTCCGAGAGCTTGGTTTGACAGATTCAACAAAGCTATGATATCCTTTGGTTATCAGCAAAGTAATGCTGATCATACCCTCTTTATGAGGCACTCCAAGGGTAAGATCACTCTTCTCATTGTTTATGTTGATGACATAGTGATGACAAGTGACAGGGGATGATAAAGAAGAAATGGTTCGACTGAAGAAGCTCTTAACTCAGGAGTTTGAAATCAAGGATCTTGGAAAGCTACAATATTTCTTGAGAATTGAAGTTGCCAGATCAACCAAAGGGATCTTCATTTCTCAAAGAAAATATGTTCTGGATCTTTTGGATGAGACTGGTATGTTGGGATGCAAACCAGCAGATACACCCATTGAAAGTAACCATAAGTTACAAACAGGGACTGAAAGTTCAATTGATAAGGGCAGATATCAAAGATTGGTCGGTAGACTTATCTATCTATCCCACACTAGACCAGATATTCCTTATGCAGTTAGCTTGGTGAGTCAGTTTATGCATGATCCAAGATAATCTCATCAACAGGCTGTTTTTCGCATTTTGAGGTATTTAAAATCAGCTCCAGGAAGAGGTATTCTTTTTTCAAAAAATGGTCATCTAAGAATTGAAGCTTTTACAGATGCAGATTGGGTTGGATCTTTAGATGATAGAAGATCAACCTCTGATTATTGTACATTTGTGGGAGGTAACTTAGTCACTTGGAGAAGCAAGAAAGAGTGTGTAGTTGCAAGATCAAGTGCAGAAGCAGAATATAGAGCTATGGCTCAAGGTGTTTGTGAGTTGTTATGGTTGCAGAAGTTATTAGCATAGTTGAATTTGGCTAAATGGGACCGACTATTTTTGTATTGTGACAACAAAGCTGCAATCAATATTACTCATAATCCAGTTCAACATGACAGAACAAAATATATTGAAATTGATCGGCATTTCATCAAAGAAAAATTATCTGATGGTGTTTTAAGCTTATTTCATGTAACGTCGGACAGACAATTAGCTGATGTTTTTACAAAAGAACTCGGTAGTCGAGCTTTCCACGCCATAGTTTGCAAGTTGGGCATGTGTAATATCTTTGCACCAACTTGAGGGGGAGTGTTGGTTAATGTATTTTGTTAGATATTAGGTTGTAATTAAGGGTAGAATATTAATTTTTCTTTTACTACTTGTATACCTATAAATATACCCTTGTATCATTTTAGGGTAATTTTTGAGATAATAGAAACTTTTGAGTTCTCAAAATCTTCAATTAAATATTGCTGGTGTAATATTAACGATTCCAGCACCAGTTGGCTTTTCAAGACTGCAAGGCATTTATTGGTACCTAAGTTCAAAGCTTAACGAAAGAACAAGCCCAAAACTCTTGCAACAAGAAAATAAAGGTGAAAAGTCAGACCTAATAGTTCAACACGGTCTTAAAGTACCAATAAAATATGTAAAGAAGATTGAAATAATTATAAAAAATAAGCTGATTACCTTGGAGAAGTTATCATCTGAGAGCATGGATATATGGACATCTTTTATAAAATTAGAAACTTGAAGAACAATTTCTGTACTTTTATCATTGGACCCACATTCCTTCTTCAAACCTGGTTGAAAAAAAGATGTCAATTGTTTTCAAATGTCTGAGAAAAATCCAAACAATTAGCCTCATATGCAAAACACCAACAAAAAGCATAAGCATCAATGAACAAAAAAGAAACAACAATAGGATTAGCAAAACTATGGCAATTTTAAGGAATGAATTTACAATATGTTTCCATGCCGAACAACCTCTCTTAACAAACCCCTGCCCCCTCTGTTCTTCCTTGCCTCACAAGGAGAAACAAGTTCAGGGTAACCAGGAATAATTGAATGAATAAACATCTGAAAATACAAATTAGATTTAGAATTAAACCAGCTCAAGCTGAGTGATGCACAAATCAATGTGCATATAGAACCAAAATTGCAAACTAGAAATTATCCCCACAAGCTAAATAAAAGCTACAAAAAAAAAAAGACAAAAATATATATATATATAACAAAACAACAACAACAACAACAATAATGAAATTTGTTGCATTAAATGTAGGTACAGAGTGCATAGCGGCACAAAGATATTGGGAATCAACTAATGGATAGCTTTAACACAAAGACAGAAGCTCACTATAACAGACCCAAATTCTACTTTCAGAAGGACTCAAAATTAATAGGAACCCAAACTAGCTGCAATCCTCTCCTCCCCCCTCGTAAGAGTTGAGAGCCTTAATGTCTTCTTCCTCTTTATCCATCTGCTCCAGATTGCTCCTTTCTTGTTTCTACTGTACACCTAGAAGCATTTGCAATTAAAGCTGCCCTATGCTAAATTAAACAGAAAGGAGAGGGACACCTTCAGTGTGGGATACAATGACATGATAAATTCATTATGTTCTCCTCAAGTTTGATTCTATCTATGTACCCACACTAAGATTTCAAAACAGAAACAGAAAATGCACTTGCACAAACCATTTATTGAACAAAAAAGCATCATCCAACAGTCTAAAATCAAATGAAGAGGCATAAAGTGTAAACATCCTTCCATAACAAGTAAACCAGCAGAAAGAAGGGAAAAAAAAGGGTCACTTGTCTGAGCACATAGCATGCCTTCTATTATCATACATTACATCCTTAAATACAAGAGTTGTTCAGCATAAACTGCATAACATTTTGTCCACATTCTGTATCATTGAAAGAAAAAAAAAATAATAATCCAACCTATACCATAAGGTATCAAAATACTTGTACTACTCCACACAGAGAAATAAAATTAGAAATTCCACTAGTTACAACAAGTAAAAGGAACATGAAAAAAGAGAGAACTCAAACCCATCTGAACTAGATGATTTACAGGATGAATAAATTGATTACAAGTTGCAGCCTTAACGCAAACATCAGCAGTTAATTGCATCATGCAGAACAAATATACTTGACTGACTTCAAAGAAATATTGACACCCATTGCAACAAGAAAGCTCTCAAGTGGGCCCACAAACTTATACTCCTCCCTTATTATGTCACTACTTTATACATATAATTATATAAAGCCCTAAAGGTACATGCATGTGTTCACCAAGTTGGTTGCATCATGACTAAGGTGCTCAACCAAAGCTTCACCAACAGCAGAAAGACAGCTAGGGAGGAACAATCTCAAAGCAGATGACAGGGAAAAAACACAAATAATACACTATGTAGACGAAGGCAGGGATTCTTTACCCCAAGGTTTTCAATGACTTGTTGATCTCCATTGAAATTCCCCATAATATAATGATAGCTTGCATAAGAAGTATAACATTTACAACTTAGTGAACATCTAAAACTTAAACACGGTGTCCACTATATCGAAAATTATCAATGAACAAGAGAAACAACTAACATATTTCAAATATATAAATCTCCATATGGTAAAAGGACACCAAATAGAAAATAGAACGCAATAAGATTAAAAATTTATTATTTACAGTTGAAAAATACATGTAGCAAAAACAATGGCAACTTTTCTTTCAATGACAAACAAAGGCCATACAATTAACAAAGAAATACCTGTAACCTGGACAAGCAAGTGAGAGTTTTTCTGGAGGTAGTCATTAGGGTCAGATTTGACTCTTACAATGCTTCCTACTATTTTCCCTTCAAATGTTTCTGGGTTCTTGAGAAGATCCTGAATTAAACTCTTTTTCAAATACACAAGCTTAATATTATCAGGAATTATGGCTGCAAAACGGCTTTTTGGAGCTTCCATCACCTTCTTGCTAGGTGTTTTTCTTTCTGCAGTCAAATTCTTCTGTCTTTCACTGACACCATCATCCTCTTCAGAGCTAAAAAGAAAATCATCATCTGAATCCACTTGGTTTTCAGCAAAGTGAAATCCCAGCATGTCGTAGATTTTAATTCTGGCAAGGGTTTTCCTACCGAAAAGAGAAAGAAGCCTCTCATCACAGAGAATCCTCTTCTTTTTTGCTGGGTGATGAAGGTTGCGATCATTGACATATTTATCTATAATGGAAGTAACATTATATTGGGATATCTGCTTACTGGTATCTGTACCAATAGACTCAAGAAACTCAATTAATGGTCTTGATCCCCATCCAACAAACTCCATTTTCTTTGTCCTAGCCTTTCTTTTTATACCAACAGGAGCATATAGTTTCCCTGTGCATTCTTCCACCCAAGAAAATGGCTCACCGTCAGCCATATAATGAAAATAATACCAATAACGATAATCAACTTGAGCTGTGTCAAAGTAATATCTGGTGAACTTTCAGCGCCAGCCTCACTTCAATTTGCTCTGCAGCTACTCTAATGAGAGCAAATTCTATGGCTGGCTGTACGACAACCCAAAAAAAAAGAGAGAGATTCAAGCTAGAGCATATTCCTGAAGCAGTCACTGATAGGAAGGAATACAGAGAAAGGATAATACACAGCTACATGTATAAGTTTCGCAGAAGAAATAAAACCAATTGGTTCCAGTCAGAGACCAACAGTCGATACAGCGAAAAACTAAAACCAATCAAAGAGGAAAAGCCCGGAGAAATCAATTGACACTAATGCAATTAGTTCCAATCAGAAAACAGCATCCAATACAGCCAAAAACTAAAACCAATCAAAGAGGAAAAACCAAAAGAATTTAAGAAATCAATTAACACTGATACAATTAGTTTCAATCAGAGAACAACAGCCGATTTGGCTAAAAACGCAATTAGTGCCGTCCAGCAACCAGCAGCCAATACAAGACGAGAAGAGATATAAGGCCAAAGGCTAATTAGTAATTACTTGGAAAAACACATTGTCAGGTAACTGATCTTTCACGTTTATAAATTATAAATTACTTATAATTTATAATTTATTGCATTAAATTTTTATGTTCTTTTACTTATAATTTATTGCATTAAATCTCTATGAACTTCACGATCGCCGCTTGTTATTCACGTTCACCAATTTTACTGTATAAAAATTAAATATAAAATAAATAAAAAATAATACTAGCTAATGTATAATTTTTTTATGTACAAACACTTAATACAGAAAAATATAAAAATTCAAAAACTCATAAATATGTTAAAATATAAAAATAATAAAAAATTCATTTATAGGTTCCTAAACTTTTATATTTTTCTACGTTGAGTCTTTATACAAAAAAAATTACACATTAAATTTTTTTACTTTTACTTATGATTTATTGCATTAAGTTTTTATAGGCTTTTATGATCGGAGCGTGTTGTTCATGCTCACCAGCTCAACCGCATAAAAACTGAATATAAAATAAATAAATAAAAAATAAAAGGATCTAATGTATGATTTTTTTTTGTATGAAAACTTAATGTCGAAAAATATGAAAGTTCAAAGATCTAAGAATGCATTTTGCCTAATTACTTCACCGGCGAGTAGCAAAGATGGCATAGACCATGATATAAGCAGGAAACTTTCACCAATAGTCCTTTAACTTTTGCGCTTTTAACTACTATATCTCTCATCTTAATTTTGAAAACCAAAACTTGCAAAACTCTCCATATAAGGTCCTTTGAGCTAGTTTGAAAAACTCTCAACTTGGCAGACATATTACCTAAGATAAGAACACATTGGACACTATGGGCACATTTGGTTTGGTTCACTGTATTGTATTAGTCTGTATATTAACATATATAATATTAGTCTGTATAATATTGCCTTGTACGTATTAGTTTATATTATATTATATAGTATTTGGTATAAAATTGCATTAGCCTGTAATATTACATACTATCTTTGGTGCATAGTATTGTAATATATTATTTTTTAAAAAATTAAAAATAGATATAATTAAATTATTTTTATTGTAACTAATTTAGATAAAAAATTATAATTATAAAATATAAATTTTGATGCATCAATTTTTTATTAGAAAATGAAAAAAATGTAATGAGAAATGATTATATATTATTAGAAAAACTGGCATTTTTAAAATCAAAATTAGATAAAAAAAATGAACAAAACTAAACAACGAATTTGAAGAAACACTTGAGCAAAAAATGAAAGAATTTATCAATTATAATATAAATTTTATATAATAGTTATTAAGTTATACATTCAATATTATAAGTTTGAAAATTTGGTCATAGTGTGGTAATGGTGGTTGCAGCAGCAGTGTGGTAATAATTGTGGCGGCGATGTGGTGGTGGGGCCAGTGGTGGTGGCGGTGGCGGTGGCGATGGTGATGGTCATAGCGGTAGAGACGGCTAGGATGGCATCTACTGTAGCAGCGAGGTGGTGGCGGTGGCGGCGACAGTGATGCGGTGGTGGGGGCAGTAGTGTGATGGTGACAGCAAGGTTGTAATGGCTTTAACACCGAATCAGCCATGAACAGTACTTTCCTATGGTAAATAGTACTTTTCGGGTTCAAAAGAACATCCGAAAGTCAAAAATATTTTATTAGACCATCAGAAAGTATTGATCATAGTGAGTCCGAAATTGAAATTTGAAGTGAAATTGAGGTCAAATAGACCTCTAAAAATCAAAAATACGAAAAAGGTAGCGAGTCAATTTCTCTAGTAAGGAATGAGACTTGATTTTGCATAAATTTTTAAAAATAGTAAATCAACTCTGAAAATCGCCAAATTTTACATGCCTACATGAATTTTTATGTAAAATATTTTGGTGATGAAAATGAAATTTTTTTCATGTGATAAGAGTGATGTAATTATTTTTGGAGTAATTTGAAGTAAAGAAGTGATAGATTTTGGATTAGGCTTTAAATGGGCCAAAAAGACCCACTAAGATTATTAGGCTAAAGCTCACTCATAAGGCACAATCCAAGGCCAATTAGAGGGGTATAAAAGAGCTGAAAAATCTGAGATAACTCCGGAAATTTTTCAGCTCTCCCTCAAGTGGCTGAACCATCCTCCTTTTCCCTTTGATTTCTTCAACTTTCTACTTCAAATTTTCATGTAATCCTAACATAAGAAGTGAAATTTCATCTCTCTAGTTCATATATATGGCCTCTAATCTTTGATTAAAGCAAAGGAAGCAAGAAAAATTAAGGGTGAAAAGTGAAGAGGAAAGAGTTATCATAGCTAAAAGCAAGGAAAATGAAGCTTAGATACCCATAAGCAAGAGAAAAATGTAAGTAGCTACAAAATCCTTTGATTTTCCATTTATTTGAATTAATTTTCTTTATGTAATTAAGAAAAAATTGTTAAATTGCTTAATTAATGAAATTATTGTGAGAAAAATGAAATTGAACCATGAAAAATGTAAATTGAATGCTTAGAATAAAGTAAAAAAATTGTTAAGGTTGATTAAGAGAGAGGGCTGAATTTTTTCTTAAAGGAATTAAATTTATTTTTTGCATGAAATTAATATATATTAGTGCAAATTAACCATAAAAGTTATAATTATTGTCCATGAATTTTTAAAGGATTTATGGAATTAATTTGGAAATTTTTAAAGTTTATTAATTGTGTATGCAAGGAAGAAAATTGATGAATTATTGTGAAATAATTCATAAAATAAGTGAAAAATGATAGTAAATGTGAAATAATGCATCCATAAATTTTTATGGGATTTATTAAAATTATTTGAATATTTTTATAATATTTGTTGAGTGATGTAGTTAGCAAAAATAGTGAAATTTTGTTAATTATATCATAAAATGTTGATAAGCCTAAAATAAATTTTTCATAAATTTTTAGAGAAGTTATGGGAATTATTTGAATATTTTGAGAATAATTATTGAAGCATGTAATTAATGAGAATAATGAATTATTAGTGAAATAATTTATAAAATGAGTGAAAATGATAGAAATTATAAAATAATGTGCATATGAATTATTTTAGAATTTATATGAATTTCTAGAATATTTTTGAAAAAAAAACATTGAATATGGTTGATTAAAAATGTTGAATTATTGAGAAATAATTCAATAAATAAGTACAAGATGATAAATTAATGAGAAGTAAATTACTTCCGTATAAAAAAAACGAAAAAACCAATTAATAAATTTTTGAAAAATAAAATAACGAATTATATCAATATAATTCACAATTGTTCAAAAAGTCGTAAAATAAATTATTGGCTAATTTATCAAAATAAATTAGTTCATAAAATGTATTAAAGGAGTGAATTATTATAAAGTAATTCACCAACCGAATAAAAGTGATATATTAAAATAACTAAATTTTCGGACAGAAAAAGTGAGAAAGATTATTTAAAAATCAATTATTGAATTATTAAGAAATAATTCATAAAGTTTTAAAGGAAAATGAGAAATAGTGAATTATAACTATATAATTAACCAAATGTATAAAAGTATGAAAAGAATAATTGGCTAAAAAGAAAGTAATTGTAAAAGCTAAAAGTCTGAAAAATATTAAATATTCAAAGTGAATTATTGTAGAATAATTCACAAAAAGTATAGAAACGACAAAGTAATTGTTAAGAGAAATAAAAAAAAGTTATTGTATAGTCAATAGCATTAAAAAGAGTGTTAATGACAAAAATGTATTGTATTAAGAAAAAGAAAAAAATTAAAATTTTTTAAATATTTAAAAAAAATCAATTCGAATATAATTGATTGTTTTGCCCTTAGCAATAGTCAGGTAGTAATATTCTTGTTCAGGATATAATTGGCTAGCCAAAAGGATATCCTATACCACGGTGCAAGTCATGGCGACTTGCTTTGCTATGAGTAAGATCTATGATCTCCATAGCTTCAGTGTTAAAGTGAAAGCGAAAGTATTAGTGATGTACTTTTTGAGAGATGGTCCCTTTGGGATTATTTCTCTATCAGTGGGACCTTTGGGTTCATGTCTCGCATATCCTTTTTGAGAGTACTGTCATATTGTACTAGGGGCACATTGAAATGAATAAATTTAACTTGTAAAAGTAAATTGAATATAAATGCTATAAATGAAAAAGGACTTGACTGAAAAAAATAAAAAAAAATTGGGATGAAACTGAAATTGTTCCCAAAGGTTGTAATTAAAAGCAAAAATGAAAAGAAAATATTTTATAAAAATAAAATGATAAGTAATGTTTGTACAACAAATAAAAAAATAAATAGTACTAATTGTGTATTTAAAGTCAAAAATGATAGTGATGTATTTAAGTATAAAATTATGATTAAGTAATGAAATTCTGAAACTAAAGGTTAAATAAAAAGTAAAATGAATAAAAGACGAACGGTTGTTTAGTTAAAATAAAAAAGGTAATAATTCTGAAATAAGTACATAAAAAGATTCATTTGAAAAAAAAAGAGTAGAAAAAAAGATATGTATGCAAAGTATTCCAAATAATTGTATCACTTTACATTAAAAGTTAAAAGATTTGGTAATTGAAATGTAATAATTAATTAAAAGCCAAAGTGAAATAAACGAATAAATAGCAAAAACCGTAATTATATTATTTAATGAATAACTATGTAATTAATCGATGAATGAAACAATAAATGGACAAAGTACCATAAAAAGATACGAGTACTAATATAACTCGTTAAATAAAATGACAACTGCATCAAGTAAATCAAAGTATAGGATAAAAGTTAAGTAAAAAAAATATAAAAATAGAAAACGTAAAAGTACAAAGTCAATATGAAATCGAATTACAAATGGAAATAGAGTAAAGTAAACTAAAAAATATAAGATCAAAACAAAATGATTACCAAAATGTTGGTAAATAATAAAAGAGTATAAAGAAATTAAAAGTAAATTTCTGATAAATAAGAATAAAAGTTTGCATAATTTATGTAATTATACTTTATTTGGAAAATTCTAGAATTAGTAGTCACCACTGAGCATTTCTAGTGTTCAGCATGTAGTATTTACTGCGTGCAGATTTTGAAGTGCTGCGGGAGTTTGGTACACGGAGAAACAAAATTTATAAATGAAGAAAATTTGAAATTTTATTTTAGTATTTGTGGCATGTATATACTCAGATAGTGAGAGTATAGATTTGAATTGTATTCAAGTAAATATTTGTTAAATGATAAATATGGTTATGTCTGGATTATGTCAGTAAATGATTTGTAAATGACTATTATTGGTATGTGATTGATTGTCTAAAATGTATATTGCCATCTGATATGATTTGTTGTGCCTTTGAGAGGCTGTGTGGATTGTTTTATTTTTCTGAAGGCTAATAAGTTCTAGCCGTTGTGCTGCCAAAATTTCGTAAATTAAATAGTAATATTAAATTGTATCAAAGTTGTTTGGCAGTGATTGAAGTTTGAAAAAAAAAATTTACTGGTTACCGCTAAATTTCACATTGGAAAATACTATTTCGATAAGGGTGTTACATTTAGTGATATCAGAGCCTGGTTTAAGCGGTTCTAAGATTGGAGTGGGGGAAGGTTAAATGATAGGTTTGTCTGTATATACATGCCAATTATAAGTAGATAGGTGTTAATGAGTCTAACGTGTACTTGCTCCCCTATCTATTTTAAAGTGAAAAGTTGACATTTGACTGAGATTGTCAAGTGTGAAAGGATTGATTATGTACAATAAAGGCGGTAGTGAGTGAGAATGGAAATATTGTTGCTTTTGATCTTTTGGAGGTCAAAGCAGAAAAATGGAATGTTGACCGAAACTGAGTGTAAATGTGAGTATCTAAGCTTCTATGTGGATGAGAAATAGTCCAAAGAAGGACAAAATAAAGAATGTGTCCGAAATTTAAAATGGAATTGTATAATGAGATTAGATAAATTGTCCAGGACGCAGAGATACCTTGACTGGATTTTTATGATTTAAGAATGTTAATGAGCAAATTATTAAGATTATAAGTGAGGTCATTTAAGATGCTCTATATACATGTCAGTGATTCATTTTCAGGTGTGGGAATTTAATTGTACATTTCATAGTATTGGGATGGGTTATGACATCTGCATCATATGAGAATACGTGATAGTATTCTGCCTGCATACATGAGGTCATACATTCATTGCATAGCATTTCACATTGTTTGACAGCATCCGATCTACATCATACCACATGTATAGACTCCACTTGATAGGATGAAACTGACAAGGGATATAATGAGCATAAGGACGACCTGAGAATGAGATGAGGAATAGTGTGCTTAAGATTGATTTTCATATTTGATGTGGCCATTACGAGTTATTAATTATGTCAATTAGATTTGTTAGTGCATCGATCCTTTTGATAAATCGATGGAAAGGATCATTCACCTTTACTTAGATCCATATTAGATGATTTAAGTAGTAACCATCTAATATGTTTTGAGATATTGAAAAAGTATGATGAGTATTTGGGATTTACCTTGTGAGTATTTAAAAGTAAGTAACTGTCTGCTCAGTTTGGTGAATATGACTTTAGGTTAAATGAGAAGTTCCTGGATTTATCCGGGTACTGCATAAACATTAATGAAATGGCTGAAATGTTGGATTTTAACGGTTACATGCATCACATACATGAGCGGAATTTTAAAATTTTTAACCATTAGATCTGATCTTGCCATGAATACACAATATAATTATATGAGAATAAGAAAAATCACCTTTGATTTTTGTTGAACAGTTGATTTTACTTCGCACCGGATTGTCGCAAACCACAGTGTCTAAAATCGAACACCTCCAATGAGTAATCCACACTAGAGAGGGGTAAATTGAACCAACAAATTGGTGTTCAACTAGGGCTGGCCGAAATTCCCAAGAGCTAGCTTGGGAAGTGGCGCAAAAAGGGAGAGAGTTTTTAGAGAAATGACTTTCCTTTTGTTTTAATCACTTAACCCTAATTCTCATTAGTTGGCCTTTTATAGTTAGGTTAAAATTCCAACTCCTTAATGAGATTGGGCTCTTTAAAATTGCTGGAGAATTATTAATTGGGCCTCTGGAATTAATTATAATCATTCGGGCTTAATTAAATCCAAATTAAATCTTTTCATAAAAGACCATGCACAAAATCCACAAACTAGGCCCTTTGTGCATCTAATTGGATTTAAATATCCAAATGGATTCCAAATCCAACCAAATTAAATATGTGAGTTCCATAACACTTATGTAACATATATAAATTAATTTGGTCCAAGAAAAAACCCTCCAAGCCCTTCTGTTTGGAGTTGGCGTGTAGCCCTCTTCTGGAGGGCTTCCTCCAACTTCTTCATTCCTTTGGCCCTTTATAATTTCTCCAATGGTCCTATTAATTATTATATCAGTCCTATAACACTTATAGTAGTCTTATAACACTTATAAGACAATAATAATTAATCATAAAATACATTATTTCATTTAGGTCCAATTTACAGAGCATTTCTCAAAAGTTCCGCGGACAATTTTATTTGATCATAATTAATTAAACTCTTTAATTAATTATTATCATATTCTCCTCTCTACCTTTATAATAATATCAAATATTATTATCCTTGTCATTTTACCATTTTACCATTTTCTCTATATGTGTGTGACTTATTGGGTTTCTGTCCATATTGGCAGTATAATATGTAATTGTGAGTTCTATTCAAAACTCACATTATTTAAACTCCTTTAAATCATTTTATTAATCTCTATTGATATTTTTATACATCATTATACAAGTCATGATTGGCCTCTAGCTAGGCATCATGACTACCCAAATGTCAGGAAAGTCATGTGGTTTGACTGTACCCTTCCATAGAAACAGTTACCGTGCAATTACTCCTTTCACCACTCTTATCTCAATTAGATTCTGAGTATGGATTTCTGTCAACTCATATAAATCTAATTATGTATGTTCTATTAATTTAACCATTTTTCCTAAAATGCCCTTCATGGATCTCCATCCATCTCGGCATATTACTCTGGCCAGAGATTCTCTGAACAAGTCAATTATAGAATCATGCGAGATAACTTCCCTTGTTAAATCTGGAATGGTGAATCCTTTGTCAATCACTCAACTATCTTCAAATAGGTCATGATATACCCAATCTCCTAACTATGTTCACTCCCAGTTGGAAGTAATCAGTTATGGAGTCAAAGTATACCACTTGCTACTTAAGATAACTTTGGTGATCTCAAGTCTAAGGATACTTGCACAACCGCTATGAAGAGATTCCTCACTGACATAGATTTAATATCCATATGAGGATTCTCTTTGCAGGTCTCCAATGAACTTGTTCCTCTAACAAGCATCCACATGTTAGCTTTGATTATCATCCATAATCACAATTATGAGAACCATTGCTTGAACCATTCAAGAAGCATAACATGTGCTAGTCTGTCCGAATTAACAATGTCCTATCTTATTAATTCTATGACTAGGGATATTTAGATATTAACACATTTGCATGCGATAGACATCTCACATCATGAACACCTTCATGATTGCCTTTGCACTGTGTTTATAATATCTAGGACTTCATTTATTAATTTAAGATTTACAAACTCATGTATTCAAACACAGCATTAATAAATGAATGATGCCTTTTATTAAGAATATAAATTTCATACATATGAAAAACATCCCTATTACATGGGCTCTAGGGCATACTCTCTAACAATCTCCCACTTGCACTAGAGCCAATCACTCATATGTCTCAGACCCATGCTATTTATATGGTGATCATGCTTTATCTGGGAAAGTGCTTTAGTGAGGGGATCCGCCACATTGTCATTTGTGGGAACCCTTTTTATTTTCACATCATTTCTAGCTACTATTTCCCTTATGAGATGGTAGCGTCTGAGAACATGTTTGGATCGCTGATGAGACCGTGGTTCCTTTGCTTGCGCAATGGCTCCATTGTTGTCACAATATAAAGGAATCGGATCAACAATGCTAGGCACCACTCCTAGTTCAGTTATGAACTTTTTGATCCAGACTGCTTCTTTGGCTGCTTCTGAAGCAGCAATGTACTCAGCTTCTGTCGTGGAATCAGCAGTTATTTCTTATTTGGAACTTTTCCAACTAACTGCTCCTCCTCCCATTATGAACACATAACCAGATTGTGATTTACAATCATCTTTGTCAGATTGGAAGCTGGCATCCGTATACCCATTTACTTCCAAACTGCCCTCTCCATATACCAATAACATATCCTTAGTCCTTCTCAAGTACTTAAGGATATTCTTGACAGCTGCCCAGTGTTCCTCTCCAAAATTGGATTGGAATCTGCTTGTGACATTCAAAGCAAATGCTACATCTGGACGTGTACATAACATAGCATACATGATAGAACCAATTGCAGATGCATATGGTATTCTATTCATGCTCTCTCTATCCTCTAGTGTCTGCGGACACATAGACTTAGAAAGGTGTTTTCCATGCACCATGGGTATAAACCCTTTCTTAGAGAGATCCATATTGAACCTCTTCAATACTTTATCTATATATGTACTCTGAGAAAGACCCAGCAACCTATTGGATCTATCTCTATAGATCCTTATTCCCAGAATATAGGATGCTTCTTCAAGGTCTTTCATGGAGAATTGCTTGGATAACCATATTTTAATAGATTGGAGAAGAGAAATGTCATTTCCCATGATCAATATGTCATCTACATATAGAACTAGGAAGACAACTGCACTCCCACTGACCCTTTTATACACACAAGGTTCATCTTCATTCTGTGAGAAACCAAACTCTTTGATTGTCTCATTGAATCGTATGTTCCAGCTCCTAGAGGCCTGCTTCAATCCATAAATGGATCTTTGAAGCTTGCATACCTTTTCGCCATTTCCTGATGTGAATCCTTCTGGTTGTGTCATATACACATCCTCAGAAAGATTTCCATTAAGGAAAGCTGTCTTCACATCCATTTGCCAAATCTCATAATCATAATGAGCTGCAATGGCTAATAGTATTCTTATAGACTTAAGCATCGCTACAGGAGAAAAAGTTTCGTCATAGTCAATACCTTCTTTTTGACGATAACCTTTTGCTACTAAGCGAGCTTTATAGGTAACTATATTACCTTCCATGTCAGTCTTCTTTTTGAAGACCCATTTGCACCCTATGGGTTTTATCCCTTCAGGTGGTTGAGTTAAAGTCCATACTTTATTCTCATATATGGAGTCCATTTCGGACTGCATAGCCTTAAGCCATAAATCACGTTCTGAACTGTTCAAAACTTCTTGATAGCTTGTAGGCTCATTGTCCTCTACTACAGTTATGCCTCTATCCGAATCAATGTGAAATCCATATCTCACAGGGATAGAACGCATCCTAGTAGACCTTCTAGGATTTTGTGTATAATCAGGTTCAACTGTAATCTCATCATTATGAAATTCAGTTTCGGGTTCAATCGGTTGATCTACTTCTATTTGTGGGTCCTGAACTTCACCAAGTTCAATTTTACTCCCACTGTCTTCTCGTAGGAGAAACTCTTTTTCCAAGAAGATAGCATGCCTTGAAACAAACACTTTTTGTTCTAAGGGATTATAGAAATAATATCCAAATGTTTCTTTTGGATATCCCACAAATAGACATTTGTCAGATTTAACATCCAGTTTGTCTGACATTGTCCTCTTCACATAAGCAGGACAACCCCATACCTTCATATGAGAAAGCGTGGGTTTCTTGTTATTCCACATCTCATATGGAGTAACATCAACCGATTTACTAGGAACTCTATTTAACACATAAACAGCAGTTTCTAGTGCATATCCCCAAAAGGACTTAGGCAAGTCCGCTCGGCTCATCATTGATCGAACCATATCTAATAGTGTTCGATTTCTCCTTTCAGACACACCATTGTGTTGTGGTGTATATGGAGGAGTCCATTGAGATAAAATCCCATTATCTCTAAGATAATCCTGAAACTCTTGACTTAAGTATTCTCCACCTCGATCTGATCTAAGTGTTTTAATACTTTTGCCAAGTTGTTTCTCTACTTCATTTCTGAACTCTTTGAACTTTTCAAATGCTTCAGACTTATATTTCATTAGATAGATGTATCCAAACCTGGAATAATCATCTATGAAAGTAATGAAGTAGGAGTAACCTCCTCTGGCATGTGTAGTCATTGGACCACATACATCTGAATGTATTAAGTCCAAAATCATTTTAGCTCGTTCTCCTTTACCAATAAAGGGAGCTTTTGTCATTTTTCCCAATAAACAAGATTCACATGTATCAAATGATTCATAATCAAATGATCCCAAATCACCTAACTTGTGTAACTTGGTCATGCGTTTTTCATTTATATGGCCTAAACGACAATGCCATAAGTATGAGGTATTCAGATTATCATGTTTCATTCTCTTGGTATTCACATTATGTACTTCTTTAATTAAATCAAGAACAAAAATACCATTCTCAATGATAGCTTTTGCATAAAACATATTGTTCTTAAAAATGTAACAACATTTGTCCTTCAAAGAAATATCATAATCGTTCATCAAACGACTGAAAGAAATAATACTTTTGGATAAGGCTAGAACATAATAACAATTATTTAATTCCAGTACTAATCCACTAGGAAGAGGCAAATAGTAAGTCCCCACAACTGTTGTAGAGATGTTCTGTCCAGTAGCTGACTGCAAACATATCTCTGCCTTTCCAACTCTTCTAAAGCTTCTAAGCCCCTGTAGATCATTACATAAATGAGATCCACATCCGGTATCTAATACCCAAGATTGTTTTGAAGCAATAGAATAAGTATTAATTTCAATCATATGAATACCTGAAGTAGATGCAACAGCTTGCTTCTTCTCCTTAAGAGAATCTAGATAGGCCTTGCAGTTACGCTTCCAATGACCATCTTTTCCACAATGGAAGCAAGTTCCTTTGGGATTCTCTTTCTTGGCAACCTTCTTCTTGGATCCCACCATTCTTTGGCTGCGCCTTGGTTATCTTCTTCTTCTTCTGCTTCTTGCCTTTAGCAGAAGTGACAACCATGACACTTTTTGGATCTTTCTTAAATGATCCATCAGCTGTCTTGAGCATGTTGATTAACTCAGGAATGGATACTTGAATCTTGTTCATATTGAAGTTAAGCACAAAAGGTGCATAACTTGGAGCCAACGAGTACAAGATTAAATCTATGTATAGATCATTATCCATAACATAGCCAAGTCTACTCAAATGCTTAATATACCCATACATCTTCAATGCATGAGCAGCAGCTGAAGTGCCTTCCACCATTTTACAACTAAATAGAGCTCGAGCAATCTCATATTGCTCAGTTCTAGCCTGAGAAGAATAAAGCTCCTCTAGATGCAAAACGATGGTTCTAGCATCCATCATTTCATGTTGCTTCTGAAGCTCCGAGGACATAACACCCAGCATCAAACATGCTGCTGCTTCACTATCCTTCATGTATTTTCGATAAATGCCTTTGATCTCATCAATGGCATCATCTGATGGAAGTGGTGGTGGATCTTTATCCAAGACATAATGGATCTTTTCAGCCTTGAGAACAATTCTCACTTGCCTGATCCAGTCAGAATAGTTGTTGCCAACCAGCTTGTTATCCAAGATTGATCGTATATTAATGTTTGATGTGCTCATGATGATGACCTAGATGTGAAAAAGAAAAGATATGAGAGTATGTTCATATATATGTATGCATTAATAAGGTCTTTAATTAATCCATTTACTCCCACTATTTTATTGCGAATTAATAGCCCTCACTATATAATCCGAGAAAACCCGATGGTTTTCTTAGTGGGCCAATATCCAATCCTTGATATGTAATTTGACCTTGACTGTGGTCAACAAGCCAAATTCCATACCCTTGAAAGGTAGGTATCCATATACCAATTGTGTCTCTACACAACTATTGGATCATTAGGTTATCAACTCTTGATGCATGCATATCATATATACATTCCCTAATCTTGCCTTTAGAACCATTAGCCTTGACTGTGGTCAACAAACTAATGGGCTAGCTAAGATGATCCATTAATTAGATTTGAACATATTCGATATAATGTGAGCTTGACTGTGGTCAACAACCCACACTATAAAGAACTCTGGTTCTCCTTAAATTAATGGAAGGCTTATATACCTTAGTATTTGTTTGAGGGTTTTAGTTAATTAAGTCTCATCATACATGGTTGGCATACATTGGTATGCATCCTATATCTATCTCATAAATATAAGCATACAAATATGATATAGTTATGGACTTCACTACATTGATTTCCCCAAGCCATGAGGGAAATCAAAAGGTCACACCTAGGTAGTATGCATGATTCAAACAAGAAAATAATTACATTATCTTCAAGCTTGTTGGATCTCCATCCGGCCCATCTTGCTCCTTGATATTTGTCTCCATTTCTATTTCTAATTCTAATCTAAGTAATCTAATTACATATTACAATTTGAAATGAAATACAAATAAAAAACAAGTGGCCGGGACATGAAAGTCCTCATTGGGCCAAAACATGCATAATGCTCAATCACATTGGGCTTTGTCCATAACTATCCATCATGCCAATCATACACCCTTATATGCCTTTCTAATGCATAAAGAAATGGATTACTAACTTTGTTTCAACCTTTGAAACTATATTTTGAGTTATTTTAATGATGTGATCAAATTAGGAAACTTTTTCCATTTTGGAAACTTTCATTTTAGGAAACCTTTTTGCATGAATGTGTTCTTGCCTTAATAATCAATCAAATTGATTATTAATTAATTATAAATTGATTATTTAATTAATTAATCATATTAAATAATTAAAAGAATCAATTTTGGGCTTAAAACAAGTGTAGGCCGAAACCCACAGAAGAAAAACCCTAAGTGTGTTCACACACAAACTAGTTTTGTGTTATTTGGACCATTTGGGCCTTTTGGAATGAGCCAAGCCCACTCCAGCCCTTAAAACCCATTAATAAACTTAATTAATGTTTATAATAGTTAATTTAAATCAGCTCCTTGGGCCCACCAAGTCATTCACTAATTTAAACCAAGTCCGTAAACATAATTAAGCCCATTAAGTGGTTTTAATGAATTAAAATTAATCAAATTAATTTAAGGCCCATTTTAATTAATCCAATTAATTAAAAACACTTTAATATATCATATATATCAGATTTAGAAGATCAAAAGTCGTTCTAACCAAGAACACATCAAGAACACACGAAGAACACCAATTTATCGAACTTTTCGACAAAACTAGTTTTCATGCAAAACTTGTTCAATTTTAATTCCGTTCGATCCTACGGCTTAATATCACATATTAAACACATAAAATATCATCTAAATGATTTTTAAATGGATCCATAAGAAATTAAATTAGAACAGCCCCTACATTACCTAGGGTTTCACGCCAAACCCTAATGGGTTTCACGCCAAACCCAAAACTCAATGCTTCAAAAATTTCGTTTTTGTTTCCACCAAATTTATTTGATCACACATACAATTAGAAATCAATATTTCTCATTCATGAACAATAAAATCTAATATTTTAAAGTTCATGAAACAAATAACTCAAAACAAAACAAAATTTATTCCGCAGAAAAATATAGAATTGTATATCCATGGCAAAACCTGGCTCTGATACCATGTTGGATTTTAACGGTTACATGCATCACATACATGAGCAAAATTTTAAAATTTTTAACCATTAGATCTGATCTTGCCATGAATACACAATATAACTATATGAGAATAAGAAAAATCACCTTTGATTTTTGTTGAACAGTTGATTTTACTTCGCACCGGGTTGTCGCAAACCACAGTGTCCAAAATCGAACACCTCCAATGAGTAATCCACACTAGAGAGGGGTAAATTGAACCAACAAATTGGTGTTCAACTAGGACTGGCCGAAATTCCCAAGAGCTAGCTTGGGAAGTGGCGCAAAAAGGGAGAGAGTTTTTAGAGAAAGGACTTTCCTTTTGTTTTAATCACTTAACCCTAATTCTCATTAGTTGGCCTTTTATAGTTAGGTTAAAATTCCAACTCCTTAATGAGTTTGGGCTCTTTAAAATTGCTGGTGAATTATTAATTGGGCCTCTGGAATTAATTATAATCATTCGGGTTTAATTAAATCCAAATTAAATCTTTTCATAAAAGACCATGCACAAAATCCACAAACTAGGCCCTTTGTGCATCTAATTGGATTTAAATACCCAAATGGATTCCAAATCCAACCAAATTAAATATGTGAGTTCCATAACACTTATGTAACATATATAAATTAATTTGGTCCAAGAAAAAGCCCTCCAAGCCCTTCTGTTTGGAGTTGGCGTGTAGCCCTCTTCTGGAGGGCTTCCTCCAACTTCTTCATTCCTTTGGCCCTTTATAATTTCTCCAATGGTCCTATTAATTATTATATCAGTCCTATAACACTTATAGTAGTCTTATAACACTTATAAGACAATAATAATTAATCATGAAATACATTATTTCATTTAGGTCCAATTTACAGAACATTTCTCAAAAGTTCCGCGGACAATTTTATTTGATCATAATTAATTAAACTCTTTAATTAATTATTATCATATTCTCCTCTCTACCTTTATAATAATATCAAATATTATTATCCTTGTCATTTTATCATTTTACCCTTTTCTCTATATGTGTGTGACCTATTGGGTTCCTGTCCATATTGGCAGTATAATATGTAATTGTGAGTTCTATTCAAAACTCACATGATTTAAACTCCTTTAAATCATTTTATCAATCTCTATTGATATTTTGATACATCATTATACAAGTCATGATTGGCCTCTAGCTAGGCATCATGACTACCCAAATGTCAGGAAAGTCATGTGGTTTGACTGTACCCTTCCATAGAAACAGTTACCGTGCAATTACTCCTTTCACCACTCTTATCTCAATTAGATTCTGAGTATGGATTTCTGTCAACTCATATAAATCTAATTATGTATGTTCTATTAATTTAACCATTGTTCCTAAAATGCCCTTCATGGATCTCCATCCATCTCGGCATATTACTCTGGCCAGAGATTCTCTGAACAAGGCAATTATAGAATCATGCGAGATAACTTCCCCTGTTAAATTTGGGATGGTGAATCCTTTGTCAATCACTCAACTATCTTCAAGTAGGTCATGATATACCCAATCTCCTAACTATGTTCACTCCCAGTTGGAAGTAATCAGTTATGGAGTCAAAGTATACCACTTGCTACTTAAGATAAATTTGGTGATCTCAAGTCTAAGGATACTTGCACAATCGCTATGAAGAGATTCCTCACTGACATAGATTTAATATCCATATGAGGATTCTCTTTACAGGTCTCCAATGAACTTGTTCCTCTAACAAGCATCCACATGTTAGCTTTTTTTATCATCCATAATTACAATTATGAGAATCATTGCTTGAACCATTCAAGAAGCATAACATGTGCTAGTCTGTCCGAATTAACAATGTCCTATCTTGTTAATTCTATGACTAGGGATATTTAGATATTAACACATTTGCATGCGATAGACATCTCACATCATGAACAGCTTCATGATTGCCTTTGCACTGTGTTTATAATATCTAGGACTTCATTTATTAATTTAAGATTTACAAACTCATGTATTCAAACACAGCATTAATAAATGAATGATGCCTTTTATTAAGAATATAAATTTCATACATATGAAAAACATCCCTATTACATGGGCTCTAGGGCATACTCTCTAACATGAAATCCTCAGCATAAGAATTTGTATTTGGGTAATATTAAGGTACTTGAATATGTATGGCTGAAGAATGAGTATGAATGATTAATGATCATGTTTTCAAATTTTCGAGCCATGAATGCCAGATTAAGTTTAGCTTTAGATGGACATTGTTACTTGAAGTATAAGTAAAGCCGATATTGTACATCAGGTAAGAACAATGGTTCAGAAAGAGAATGTTGTGTGGTAGTTATTGTGAATAGGTTAAAAGATTAATTCTTCAGCTGCCAAGATCGTAATATTTTGTATCCAACTGGAAAATGGGACAATGTGAGTAGAGATGTTATAGGATTTTCCAAGTGTAAAAAAGGAAAGATACTATATAGGAAATTAACAATAATTTCAATATTAACATAGTAATCCACCTTTGAACTGATGGTCAGTCTGAGTAGATAACTCAGATATTGAAAGAATAGTTATAATAAAGTTTATGTGAATGTGATAATGGCGGTGAAAAGTGTTTATCTAAAAAAGAAACTGATAAAGATTTTCAATATCGAGATTGGTTAGTTTAAGAGTAAGTAGGTTTCATTAGCAAAGATGCTTTGGAGTCATTGAATGTGAAAGATATTTCGATAAAACCGCTGTATAGTATGCTCTACTTTGTGATATAAGTAAATTTCAGTGACGAAATTTCTTTTAGTAGGGGAGAAATATAATGGTCTCAACACCGGGTCAGCCATGAACAGTACTTTCCTATGGTGAATAGTACTTTTCGGGTCTGAAAGAACATCCGAAAGTCAAAAATATTTTATTGGGCCATCAGAAAATATTGGTCATAGTGAGTCCGGGGTTGAAATTTGAAGTGAAATTGAGGTCAAATGGACCTCCAAAAGTCAAAAATACAAAAAAAGTAACGAGCCAATTTCTCTGATAGGGAAGGAGACTTGATTTTGCATAAATTTTTAAAAATAGTAAATCAACTCCGAAAATCGTCAGATTTTATATATTTACATGAATTTTTATGTAGAATATTTTGGTGATGAAAATGAAATTTTTTGGTGACACCGACAGTTATCGAATCGGATCGATAAGTTCGAATCGAACCGATAATAGACTTCGATTGAGCCAAAAATTTGCATACTACCTATTTTTTATGTGATAAGAGTGATCGAATTATTTTTGGAGTGATTTAAAGTAAGAAAGTGAGAGATTTTGGATTAGGTTTTAAATGGACCAAAAAGACCCATTAAGATTATTTGGCTTAAGCCCACTCATAAGGCCCAATCCAAGGCCCATTAGAGGGGTATAAAAGAGCTGAAAAATCGAAGATAACTTCGAAAATTTTCCAGCTGTCACTCTCTCCCTCAAGTGGTTGAACCATCCTCCTTTCTTTTCCCTTTGATTTCTTCAACTTTCTACTTCGAATTTTCATATAATCCTAACATGAGAAGTGAAATTTCATCTCTCTAGTTCATATATATGGCCTCTAATCTTTGATTAAAACAAAGGAAGCAAGGAAAATTAAGGGTGAAAAGTGAAGAGGAAAGAGTTGTCATGGCTAAAAACAAGAAAAATGAAGCTTAGACACCTATAAGCAAGAGAAAAATGTAAGTCGCTACAAAATGCTTTGATTTTCTATTTATTTGAATTAATTTTCTTTATGTAATTATGAAAAAAATTGTTAAATTGCTTAATTAATGAAATTATTGTGAGGAAAATGAAATTGAACCATGGGAAATGTAAATTGAATGCTTAGAATGAAGTAAAAAAACTGTTAGGGTTGATTAAGAGAGAGGGATAAATTTTTTTCTTAAAGGAATTAAATTTATTTTTTGCATGAAATTAATATATATTAGTCCAAATTAATCATAAAAGTTATAATTAATGTCCATGAATTTTTAAAGGATTTATAGACTTAATTTGGAAATTTTAAAGTTTATTAATTGTGTATGTAAGGAAGAAAATTTATGAATTATTGTGAAATAATTCATAAAATAAGTGAAAAATGATAGTAAATGTGAAATAATGCATCCATAAATTTTTATGGGATTTATTAAAATTATTTGAATATTTTTATAATATTTGTTAAGTGATATAGTTAGCAAAAATAGTGAAATTTTATTAATTATATCATAAAATGTTAATAAGACTAAAATGAATTTTTCATAAATTTTTAGAGAATTTATGAGAATTATTTGAATATTTTGAGAATAATTATTGAAGTATGTAATTAATGAAAATAATGAATTATTTATGAAATAATTCATAAAATGAGTGAAAATGATAGAAATTATAAAATAATGTGCATATGAATTATTTTAGAATTTATATGAATTTCTAGAATATTTTTGAAAAAATAACATTGAATATGGTTGATTAAAAATATTGAATTATTAAGAAATAATTCAATAAATAAGTATAAGATGATAAATTAATGTGAAGTAAATTACTTCTATATAAAAAGAAATGAAAAAGCCAATTAATGAATTTTTGGAAAATAAAATAACGAATTATATCAATATAATTCACAATTATTCAAAAAGTCATAAAATAAATGATTGGCTAATTTATCAAAAAAAATTAGTCCATAAAAAGTATTGAAGGGGTGAATTATTATAAAATAATTCACCAACCGAATAAAAGTGATATATTCGAATAACTAAATTTTCGGACAGAAAAAGTGAGAAAGATTATTTAAAAATCAATTATTTAATTATTAAGAAATAATTCATAAAGTTTTAAAGGAAAAGAAGAAATAGTAAATTATAACCATATAATTAACCAAATGTATAAAAGTATGAAAATAATAATTGGCTAAAAAGAAAGTAATTGCAAAAGCTAAAAGTCGGAAAAATATTAAATGTTCAAAGTGAATTATTGTAGAATAATTCACAAAAAGTGATAGAAAAGACAAAGTAATTGTTAAGAGAAATAAAAGAAAAGAAAAAATTATTGTATAGTCAATGGCACTAAAAAGAGTGTTAATGACAAAAATGTACTATATTAAGAAAAAGAAAAGAAATTAAAGATTTTTAAATATTTAAAATAAATAATTCGAATATAATTGATTGTTTTGTCCTTAGCAATAGTCAGGTAGTGATATTCTTGTTCAAGATATAATTGGCTAGCCATAAGGACATACTATATCGTGGTGCAAGTCATGACGACTTTCTTTGCTATGGGTAAGATCTTTGATCTCCATAGCTTCAGTGTTAAAGTGAAAGTGAAAGTGTTAGTGATGTACTTTTTGAGAGATGGTCCCTTTGGGATCATTTCTCTACCAGTGAGACCTTTGAATCCATGTCCCGCATATCCTTTTTGAGAGTCCTGTCATATTGCACTAGGGGCGCATTTAAATGAATAAATTTAACTTGTAAAAGTAAATTGAATGTAAATGTTATAAATGAAAAAAGGACTTGACTGAAAAAAATGAAAAAAAATTGGGATGAAACTAAAATTGTTCCCAAAGGTTGTAGTTAAAAGCAAAAATGAAAAGAAAATATTTTATAAGAATAAAATGATAAGTAATGTTTGTACAGCAAATAAAAAAATAAATAGTACTAATTGTTTATTTAAAATCAAAAATGATAGTGATGTATTTAAGTGTAAAATTATGACTAAGTAATCAAATTCTAAAAATAAAGGTATGAAAAGTAAAATGAATAAAAGACAAACGATTGTTTAGTTAAAATGAAAAAGTAATAATTCTGAAATAAGTGCATAAAAATATTCATTTGAAAAAAAAGAATAAAAAACAAAGATCTGTATGCAAAGTGTTCTAAATAATTGCATCACTTTGCATTAAAAGTTAAAAGCTTTGGTAATTGAAATGTGATAATTAATTAAAACCGTAATTATATTATTTAATGAATAACTATGTAATTAATCGATGAATGAAACAGTAAATAGACAAAGTACCATAAAAAGATACGAGTACCAATGTAACTTGTTAAATGAAATGACAACTGCATCAAGTGAATAAAGTATAGGACAAAAGTCAAGTAAGAAAATATATAAAAGTAGAAAATGTAAAAGTACAAAGTCAATATGAAATTGAATTACAAATGGAAATAGAGTAAAGTAAATTTAAAAATATAAGATCAAAACAAAATGATTACAAAAAATGTTGGTAAATAATAAAAGTAGTATAAAGAAATTAAAAGTAAATTTCTGATAAATAAGAATAAAAGTTTGCATAATTTATGTAATTATACTTTATTTGGAAAATTCTAAGATTAGTAGTCACCACTGAGCATTTTTAGTGCTCAGCACGTAGTGTTTACTATGTGCAGGTTCTGAAGTGCTGCGGGAGTTCGGTACACAGAGAAGCAAAATTTGAAGATGAAGGAATGTTGAAATTTTATTTTAGTATTTGTGGCATGTATATACTCAGATAGCGAGAGTATAAATTTGAATTGTATTCAAGTAAATGTTTGTTAAATGATAAATATGGTTATGTCTGGATTATGTCAGTAAATGATTTGTAAATGACTATTATTGGTATGTGATTGATTTTCTAAAATGTATATTGCTATTTGATATGATTTGTTGTGCCTCTGAGAGGCTGTGTGGATTGTTTTATTTTTTTAGGAGGCTAGTAAGTTCTAGCCGTTGTGCTACCAAAATTTCATAAATTAAATAGTAATATTAAATTGTATCAAAGTTGTTTGGCAGTGATTGAAGTTTGAAAAAAAAAATTTACCGGTTACCGCTAAATTTCGCATCGAAAAATACTGTTCCAATAAGGGTGTTATAGGGGTGGTGGAGGTGGTGGTGGTGGTTATGGTATTGGTAGAGGTGTGATGGTGGGGCAATGGTGGCAGCGATGATGGTGATGCCGGTAATAGTGGCAGTGACAGGGGTGGCGTCGATATGGTGGTGGGGGCGGTAGTGGTGATGGTGTCAGTAGTGGCTGCTTGGCAGTCGTGTCATGGTGGTGGAGGGGGGCGATGGTGATGGTGTCGGCAGCGGCGGCGGGGGTGTGGTGGTGGTTGTGGCAACAACAATGGTGGTGGGTGGTATTTAGTATTAACATGATATTTACCGTATTACACAAAACCCAAGGATTTGTGGTGCATTATTTTATGCAGTATATGTGGGATAATGAGACGTATGGTATATTATATTATCCCTACATTAATTTTTCAGAAGACCTTCCAAACACCATACTTGTATTAGCTTTTATTATATTATACTATCTCATATGCAATCCAGTGAATCAAACGTGGCTTGAGTCACCAAAATAAGAATGGTTCCCTTTGCGACTAATAGACCTGTCTTTCATTATTTTTTTCTCTTTCTTCTTTGTGGTTCTTCAATTCTCATCGCCAAAATTTGTTCATGTCTTTATGTTTCTGTGTTAATTAGTCTCTATTCCCATAAAATGAAGAAAAAAAAAGAACTCCAGCCCTTTATATCTCTAACATGGGTGGTTCCATGTGCTACTTATAAGTTTATATGTTTATAATTTTTTTTACAAATCAATTGATTTATCTTGATTATTTGTCTCCTTGATTTAAATTAAATTTATTTTCCTTCGGTATCAACTGCTATCAAATTTACCTCTAATTCTAAAATTCTAGGTCCGTTCTTGTAATACCCTCAAAATTCATATACCTTATAAACACATCACAATTTAAACTTAAAATGTGGAATAAGGGTGCAAATTAGTATGTAAAGAGGATTTAATTGAAAAATAAAAAAATAAAAATTATTGATAAGATAAGCTGGACTTATAAATAAGGTAGAATTAGGTATTATGTCACATCCTAATACCCCTAATAGTATATATGGGTGCTTAAAAATAACTAATCACCAAAGAGGTTATCATTGTAACACCGTAATCTAATGCCTTTATCATGTACCATATTATACCTTTCAAACGCATAACGGTAGATTACTAGCCAAAACTATAAACATTTAACACATACTCATCAACTTCCATGTTAATTATATCTATCTTAACTTCATGTATTATCATGCATAGCATTTATCAATTGATTTAGCATAATTATAACTAAGCGTTTTACTACTACCTGTATGCATACCTTAACATTCTTTTACTAAACTCATTACATCACTTACTTCATATTAAAAATATATATAAATTTAAGAGCCCTTGTTATACATATCAAATGTACAAAAGAACTTGCACCAAAATATAACAAAAAAGAATCCTACATCAACTTCTATGACTTAGGTGTTGGCCTGTCCTGATGCAGAGTTTGTTCCTGAGCAAAGGCTTTAACAACGGTGCCTACACGGATTAAATAACCCGTGCTAAGCTATAAAGCTTAGTGGGGACGCTAACTTTGAAAGGCAACAATTCACAGTGATTGTCGAAAACATACAAGAATAACATATTTCATATAAATAAATGACAGAAAATGCATGTCATCATTAACAATCAAATCTCATATTTATATTCATATATTTGAGAATTTAAGCATAACGTAATGGGAACAATATCAAAACATCTAATTATTACATATGCATTGAGAAATTTAGTTAAACTTATTATCTCATGTAATATGTTTTGTTTATCTAATTTTTAACTATAACATAATATCACAATAGTTTAGCCTGCTTAAGTTCTAAAGGTGGATAACGGGATCGGTGGATACCTAGGTATCAAAACGGTGGATATCTGAAGATATCAAAACTATTTACCCAATCAGGGCCAATTGTACGATGGACCGGTCAAAGACCCATACGAGGGCAAGTAACAACCCTAATGGACTGTACAAGATCCAACAGGATCAATTATATTATGGACCTAAAAAGGTCGACGGTGGTAGCTGCAATATCCCTATAGGCGCCTATCTATCCAACAATTGAACTCTAATAGCTGGCAACAAAATAATTTATGAGTTTATTTTTGTATATAAATATATATATACATCATGCTCGCATCAAATCTCATGTACTTTGCTCATGTATGACTATATCATGATACTTATTCTTTTAGTGCACAACGTATATTCATGCACACTTAAAGTAATGTAAATCTTTGTGTTTGATCACACATATCTACAAGAACAAATACTTGAACGTTTTATCTTAAATTATGTCAAACGTTCGTAACTTTGCTAAAACATTATTTTTCTTAATACCATCTAGCATAATTCATAACATATTCTTAAAGCTTATAACCAATAACTATCATATGTATACATCACATGCCATCATTCATGTAATAATATTAGATGAAAGGACGTACCTGTTTGGCACTATTAATATCACATCAAGCCATTTAATTTCTTTTATTATATAGTATCTTGAGATTTCCTTGAATATCTCTTAACTAATTATACATATAATTGAGTATCTGATACATGTGAATGATTGACAAACTATGATTTTATACATGGCATGTTAGAGTGTCAAAAGAATAACATAAAATGTGCAATATACCAAGAAGTCGCGAGCGCGACCTTGGTTGCAAGTGCGACAGAAGTGAAAGTGTTTTTCACTCCAGTACATTGTCGCGATCGCGATCAATGTCGCGAGTGCGACATATCCGGATTAGGCAATTTATATCTAATTTCCACTTTAGCAATTGCCTGTATAAATTCCATTTTTATGCCTAAGTAACATGCTTATATTCTACTTTAATTAAACCCCTATTTCATGTCTTAAATTTTGTGATACTTCAAATTGATATTTCAAAAGAAACTTCATAAATTTACCATCCACACTTAACATGATGAAATCTTATAATTCAACTAATTCACAATATTAACATGCTAAGTTTCCTTATAAGACTAAAATTGTATTAACACAAGAACTATCAAGTAAGCATAAATCTTCTTCACCTTTCACATATATTAACACATCAATGGTTGCATCTAAAGATTTTAAATTTCAATTGCTAGTTTAAGTGATTTTCACAACTTCCACAACAATACTTCACAACTAATTCTCTTCTTCTTTAGTTCAAAATTCCAATCAAACACAAGAAAACTAATAATGCTCTAATCCCATACCTTGGCCTAACTTTACTTTAACCAATTAATTTTCAGCAAGACCTTTTTCTTTATCTTTTCTATCTTCTCCTTCTTTAACTACAACATAAATCATCCTCTAATCCATCATTTCCAGCAGCCAAACCCAACCAAAATCCACATAAAGGATGAAGAAGAAGAAGATGATGATGAAGATAACCAAAATTAAACAATATCTTATTAATCTATATCAATATTTTCTTGAACAATCCCATATGCATGCAATTGTCTTCATGAATTTATGAGTGAATTGAGAGATGAACATGAAAATTGAAAGAGATGAAAGATAGTGAATTCTCTCCTTTGGGTGCCGTCCCACTTTCTCTCACCTTCTCTCAAATTCCACTAAAAACCAACATATATGTAGTGCTTTGATAAATGTCTTTTTTGGTCCTTTAAAGTTTTTGCATGTCATACTAGAGACACACACTTCTTTGCATGTCATAAATTATTCCCACCAATTTAGTCTATTTCATAATTTAACCCCACCATTTAGCCTTTTCTTAAATTGACCTCTCCATTATCCTTCAAATCTCAATTGACCACTTAAAATGTCATAATTACAATTTTACCCCTAATCAATACTTTATACTTCAATTATACCCTCATAAAAATTAAACCACACTATTAAGTTTTATTTTCATGCAATTAAAATAATAAAAACATATTTTATCCCTTAACCCAAATTTATACGAATTTCTCATTAATTATTATTATTTATTTATTTAAATCAAATAAAAACTCCTATCAAAACATGAAATTCAATTAGGGTCATGTAAGGGGTCTCACAATCATAAGGTTACCTAGAATTATCCTTATAATCTCTTTATAGATTACACTTATAAAAGACTTTTACAAGTTATAGATTTGGATATTTGACAAAATAATAAAATTGAAAATCATAATTTTTATATTAGTTGACTATAGTTGTTTCGACTCTTATTTCTATTCCAAACAAGTTGAACACTTGCATAGATGAAAAATCATCTTGCTAAACATAAAGTTTAGTATGGGTTAAAAACTATGCATCACGGTGACTAGTCCCCGCTGTCACCTAACAATTACATACAATGAGACACAACACTAAAATAACATATTTTATGAGTAAAGTATAACAATAAATATATGAAATAACTTAATAAACATTAAGTGCTTGAATACATAATTCAATAGTCAAATAGAGCATAATTCAAAATAGAATAATTACTTAAGTTTTTCCTGATATAATTAATACCCAAACAGAGCAATAACAGAATAAAACAAATACAAAACATTATTGAGTTGTTTGCTATTGTCTTAAGATGTGGGTTACAAAATTTAAATAGAAGATACCATAGGTATCAAAATAAAAAAAAACATTGTCTCAAAATCAAATCAAGATCATGAGAGAATTAGTCTCTAAGCAGAAGAGGTACTTGACCAGATCCTAATAAGTATACTAGATCGTCTCAGTAATATAGGATGTTAAAATTAAGACCCACAATTATCCTATGGATCCTGCACTAGAATTTGTCAAACTAGTACTGTTCGCCATTATCTCTTCTTTATTGAAGATTAAATATTTAACTCACATTCTCATGTCATTTATAATGTTAAGACAATATTTTGCAGTAATTATATCAAGTGAACATATATAAGAATTCAATTACTCCCATTCCTGGTTTTGTCCCTTTATCTTGTGAACACCTTTAAATACTTGCTTAATTCCTTTTATTTTTTTCTTATTTTTATTTATTTACTTAAATAAGTTTCTTAGAGGGCTAGGCCAATGGAGAGAATATTTCTTGGAAGGAGAAGCTTACTAAGAAGATGCGATTTGAGTAAGAGCTGAAGGAGAAGTTAAAAGTGCATTCACGAGAGTATAAAGCTCAATTCGATGCTTTCTATTTAGAATCATTTGCTTAGATTCAAGATCTTTCTTCTCAAAATTCTTAACTATTTACCCAAGTGGGCCAGCTTTAGGGGCAAGTGGAGTCTGCAAAAAAGGAGTCAAAAGAGAAGCTAAATTCTTTGAACCAAACCCATAAAAAAAGCATAATGAACAAAAGGACAACCTGATTAACCACCTCAATGATCTTTAAAATTCTCTCCTCACTTACATCATGATAAATTATGAGAGATATTTTCCTAAGGAAGATTTTACCATTTTGGATGACCCAACTTTGCTACTTTGGGACCCTTATGAGAATGGAGATGATGAGCCTCCTATAGGGATCGCCAATTAGGATGAGCATATAAATATAAAGGAATAGGAATAGAATAGAAATTGTCTTTTTTTTCCTTTTTTTTTATCTTAACTTGTTCTTCTGATTTTATTAATGCAATGAATATCAAGGATTAGTTGTTTTTATTTACCTATCACATTAGAATAAATATTCGAATGGAATGTCTTTTTCATCGTCAATGAGTACTAATTTTTAATTAACATTTCAATGCCTTCATGTCTCAAAAAAATATATTATTTTCATATATCAAGGTTTTAAAAGCAAATAATTTGATCTGGTTCATGACCATTTTGCAAACTAACTTGGGAATAATTAACAAGAAATATATTTGTAATTTGCATTTTCACTAACTGTTTTTATCGGAATACAATATTACATCAGGTACTTTTTAAGTACTTCAATATTCCATGATATGGGGATATCTAAACTATCCATGGCTCTTAGATTATATGTACTACTATTAAAGACCTTGGAAATTTCATAAGGTCCTTCCTAGTTTGGAATAAGTTTTCTTACCCCAGCATTTTCAAAACCATTCTTAGCTTTCCTTAAAATTAGGTCTCCACCATTGAAGGTTCTTAACTTTACCTTGTTGTTGTGGTACTTGGCAATTCTCTACCTATAAGTTGCAATTTTGGCATGAGCATTTTCCCTCATTTCTTCTATCAGGTCTGAATCTTGTCTTATTTCTTATTAATTATGCTCATAAAAAAATGTCAGCCGATTAGGGGGAACTTTGGTCTCTATTGGTATTACTAATTCTACTCTATATACCAAAGATAAAAAAGTTTGTAGAGTTCTAACTTAGGGTTCTATCAAACCACAAAACACTTTGCAGCTCTTCTATCTAGTTGCTCTTTACTCCTCGTAATCTTTTTTTAATCCCTCCAGCATTGTTCTACTATATACTTTAATCATTCCATTACTCTATGGTGAGTCACTAAAATGAATCTTAAATTGATATTCAGGTCAGAGTAAAAGGCACTGAAGTTTGAGCTATCAAATTATTTAATATCGTCTATGATGAAGAATTCCTCTTACATTGCCATCACTACATATTCAAGTTTCATATATATATATATATATATATATATAGACGATGAAGAATTCCTCTTACATTGCCATCACTACATATTCAAGTTTCATATATATATATATATATATATTAACTTAATACAAATGTTATGGTTAACAATGATATTCACTAATTATAATGGTTCATTAATTCACAATCATTTCCATTAACATGCTCACATCACTTTAATTATTCTATAATCACTTTTGTAGCTTGAACTCAATATAGGCATGGACAATAAAAATATTAGATATCAAATAACTAGACACTATTACAGCGGTAACATTAGATATAAAAAAGTATCAAATCACTAGACACCATTACATTACCAACACTAGATACTAAAAGGTATCAAATCACTAGACACCATTATGATGCCAACACTACATACCAAAAGTTATCAAATCACTAGACACCATTATGGTGCCAATACTAGATATCAAAAGGTATTAAATCACTAGACACCATTATAATGCCAACACTAAATACCAATAGGTAGGAAAATAACACAATTATGGTGCCAATAGTAAATACCTAAAGGTATCAAATCAATATCTCATATATATCCATGGTTATGTCCAATTCGGGCACAAAATTAAGGCTCACTCACTATTTCACTTCATCATTTCAATCGCTTATGTATTTAATATGCACTGAACTCATATTTTCAACCATGTCATTTACACTCGACTATGATCACATATCAGTATACACACTCTTATATACATATCAAATACTCATAATGGATGATGATGCATAAGTATCAATTACATACTTGCATTCTTTACGTACACTTATTCACATCATATAATAGATATATTTTCACACACTACATGTTTATTCAATCACTTCATAACTTAGATACCTTAATATATCATAATATATTCAATTATAGTCATAAAATACATGTTTAAATTTGTATATACACAAATACCACTTATACACCTTTAATTCACCTTGCATGTGTTTGGTTCAATCTTATATTTCATTTATAATCATGTATTCTATATATATTTAGTCATATTTTTTGTTTGAAGATGTGTTTACAAAATTTCATAATCATCCAAGAAAGTTTGGATGAGATTCATAGACTTATAGGTGAGAAAAACTCACTTTTAATGTCACTTCTAATATAATTTTATCAAAACATCTCTCATGAGCAAATTCAAACTCTATCTGTGATGCATATTGGACCCTCTATTGAGTGTACCCCCAAAACTAAGGGAATCTCAAAGAGTTAAGTGGAAACCTTTTGCCTTTTATTCATCAAGCAACGAAGTAAAGACATGTGTCTATTTCCCTAAGTGATCTCTGAGTCACAGATCGCCTCACCTTTGTCCTGAAAAACTCAGTCTTGCTTTTAGAGCCTCTACAATTTAAGGTTTCCATGTCCTAGTGGATTATTCACTTCACAATGCTCAAGGAATTCAATTTGATTTGCCGAGTCTCGGACTTTAGAAAGGCATGAGGCAGCATCTCGAGGTATCCCTATTCTATCATTGGCAATCGATTATCAAGAGGCATCTTTGTTAGGAACCACAAGGCTGATGTAAGGAGTCACCATCCAATAGAATATTAGGAAATGGTGTTCCGACCTTATGAGCCCAAAACCTAAATAGATTTTAGAACTTCACACTTATTTATACCTTTGATGGATGTGACATAATGGCTTTCAAATTAATTATGTTATCTCTTTTCTTACATGCAAGATCATAGCATAATAAATAAAAGTCCTAAGCACATAGAAAAGCGGTAAATTATAGCATAAATATAAAATCATCCACTAAATAAGCATCCATAAATTATGCAGTACATTGTGATCCCTTTTTGGCAAGGACATTGGTCCTCGCATGTATATTTGTGAAGAAGTATTTCATTGTGAGATTTTGAAGATAGGGATTTGCCAATCCAAGTTTTATTAAGAAACATCCTATGTTATTTAATTATATACAAATTCTTTTACATTTTAAAAGCTAATGTTTACATGTGAGTTTTGGGACGAGAAACAGGACATTAGCATGATTTTATTTATAAAAAATTTACATTATTTAATATAAATATCTTTGTGACATTTCCCTTCAGCAATTGAAAGAAGTCTTTTTATAGTAAATGAGGGAGATATGGACTTACCTCTGGTGCTTGCCTTGCTACACTCACAAGAGGGTTATCCACGATAGCAAAATAATAATAATAATAATAATAATAATAATAATAATAATAATAATAATAATAATAATAATAATAATAATAATAATAATAATAAAGATGATGATGATGATGATGATGGTGGTGGTGGTGGTGGTGGAAAGGAAAATAAAATAAAATAAAATGAAGCAAAATGAAAGAAATAAATTTTGTACTATGTCAA